>JBBPBX010079305.1:0-16422 GCA_038048925.1 Garcialebias charrua
ACTGGACTGATGGTTTTGAACTGGACTGATGGTTTTGAACTGGACTGATGGTTTTGAACTGGACTGATGGTTTTGAACTGGACTGATGGTTTTGAACTGGACTGATGGTTTTGAACTGGACTGATGGTTTTGAACTGGACTGATGGTTTTGAACTGGACTGATGGTTTTGAACTGGACTGATGGTTTTGAACTGGACTGATGGTTTTGAACTGGACTGATGGTTTTGAACTGGACTGATGGTTTTGAACTGGACTGATGGTTTTGAACTGGACTGATGGTTTTGAACTGGACTGATGGTTTTGAACTGGACTGATGGTTTTGAACTGGACTGATGGTTTTGAACTGGACTGATGGTTTTGAACTGGACTGATGGTTTTGAACTGGACTGATGGTTTTGAACTGGACTGATGGTTTTGAACTGGACTGATGGTTTTGAACTGGACTGATGGTTTTGAACTGGACTGATGGTTTTGAACTGGACTGATGGTTTTGAACTGGACTGATGGTTTTGAACTGGGCTGATGGTTTTGAACTGGACTGATGGTTTTGAACTGGACTGATGGTTTTGAACTGGACTGATGGTTTTGAACTGGACTGATGGTTTTGAACTGGACTGATGGTTTTGAACTGGACTGATGGTTTTGAACTGGACTGATGGTTTTGAACTGGACTGATGGTTTTGAACTGGACTGATGGTTTTGAACTGGACTGATGGTTTTGAACTGGACTGATGGTTTTGAACTGGACTGATGGTTTTGAACTGGACTGATGGTTTTGAACTGGACTGATGGTTTTGAACTGGACTGATGGTTTTGAACTGGACTGATGGTTTTGAACTGGGCTGATGGTTTTGAACTGGACTGATGGTTTTGAACTGGACTGATGGTTTTGAACTGGACTGATGGTTTTGAACTGGACTGATGGTTTTGAACTGGACTGATGGTTTTGAACTGGACTGATGGTTTTGAACTGGACTGATGGTTTTGAACTGGACTGATGGTTTTGAACTGGACTGATGGTTTTGAACTGGACTGATGGTTTTGAACTGGACTGATGGTTTTGAACTGGACTGATGGTTTTGAACTGGACTGATGGTTTTGAACTGGACTGATGGTTTTGAACTGGACTGATGGTTTTGAACTGGACTGATGGTTTTGAACTGGACTGATGGTTTTGAACTGGACTGATGGTTTTGAACTGGACTGATGGTTTTGAACTGGACTGATGGTTTTGAACTGGACTGATGGTTTTGAACTGGACTGATGGTTTTGAACTGGACTGATGGTTTTGAACTGGGCTGATGGTTTTGAACTGGACTGATGGTTTTGAACTGGACTGATGGTTTTGAACTGGACTGATGGTTTTGAACTGGACTGATGGTTTTGAACTGGACTGATGGTTTTGAACTGGAGCTGATGGTTTTGAACTGGACTGATGGTTTTGAACTGGACTGATGGTTTTGAACTGGACTGATGGTTTTGAACTGGACTGATGGTTTTGAACTGGACTGATGGTTTTGAACTGGACTGATGGTTTTGAACTGGACTGATGGTTTTGAACTGGACTGATGGTTTTGAACTGGACTGATGGTTTTGAACTGGACTGATGGTTTTGAACTGGACTGATGGTTTTGAACTGGACTGATGGTTTTGAACTGGACTGATGGTTTTGAACTGGACTGATGGTTTTGAACTGGACTGATGGTTTTGAACTGGGCTGATGGTTTTGAACTGGACTGATGGTTTTGAACTGGACTGATGGTTTTGAACTGGACTGATGGTTTTGAACTGGACTGATGGTTTTGAACTGGACTGATGGTTTTGAACTGGACTGATGGTTTTGAACTGGACTGATGGTTTTGAACTGGACTGATGGTTTTGAACTGGACTGATGGTTTTGAACTGGACTGATGGTTTTGAACTGGACTGATGGTTTTGAACTGGACTGATGGTTTTGAACTGGACTGATGGTTTTGAACTGGACTGATGGTTTTGAACTGGACTGATGGTTTTGAACTGGGCTGATGGTTTTGAACTGGACTGATGGTTTTGAACTGGACTGATGGTTTTGAACTGGACTGATGGTTTTGAACTGGGCTGATGGTTTTGAACTGGACTGATGGTTTTGAACTGGACTGATGGTTTTGAACTGGACTGATGGTTTTGAACTGGGCTGATGGTTTTGAACTGGACTGATGGTTTTGAACTGGACTGATGGTTTTGAACTGGACTGATGGTTTTGAACTGGACTGATGGTTTTGAACTGGACTGATGGTTTTGAACTGGACTGATGGTTTTGAACTGGACTGATGGTTTTGAACTGGACTGATGGTTTTGAACTGGACTGATGGTTTTGAACTGGACTGATGGTTTTGAACTGGACTGATGGTTTTGAACTGGACTGATGGTTTTGAACTGGACTGATGGTTTTGAACTGGACTGATGGTTTTGAACTGGACTGATGGTTTTGAACTGGACTGATGGTTTTGAACTGGACTGATGGTTTTGAACTGGACTGATGGTTTTGAACTGGGCTGATGGTTTTGAACTGGACTGATGGTTTTGAACTGGACTGATGGTTTTGAACTGGACTGATGGTTTTGAACTGGCTGATGGTTTTGAACTGGACTGATGGTTTTGAACTGGACTGATGGTTTTGAACTGGACTGATGGTTTTGAACTGGACTGATGGTTTTGAACTGGACTGATGGTTTTGAACTGGACTGATGGTTTTGAACTGGACTGATGGTTTTGAACTGGACTGATGGTTTTGAACTGGACTGATGGTTTTGAACTGGACTGATGGTTTTGAACTGGACTGATGGTTTTGAACTGGACTGATGGTTTTGAACTGGACTGATGGTTTTGAACTGGACTGATGGTTTTGAACTGGACTGATGGTTTTGAACTGGACTGATGGTTTTGAACTGGACTGATGGTTTTGAACTGGACTGATGGTTTTGAACTGGACTGATGGTTTTGAACTGGACTGATGGTTTTGAACTGGACTGATGGTTTTGAACTGGACTGATGGTTTTGAACTGGACTGATGGTTTTGAACTGGACTGATGGTTTTGAACTGGACTGATGGTTTTGAACTGGACTGATGGTTTTGAACTGGGCTGATGGTTTTGAACTGGACTGATGGTTTTGAACTGGACTGATGGTTTTGAACTGGACTGATGGTTTTGAACTGGACTGATGGTTTTGAACTGGGCTGATGGTTTTGAACTGAGCTGATGGTTTTGAACTGGACTGATGGTTTTGAACTGGACTGATGGTTTTGAACTGGACTGATGGTTTTGAACTGGGCTGATGGTTTTGAACTGGACTGATGGTTTTGAACTGGACTGATGGTTTTGAACTGGACTGATGGTTTTGAACTGGACTGATGGTTTTGAACTGGACTGATGGTTTTGAACTGGACTGATGGTTTTGAACTGGACTGATGGTTTTGAACTGGACTGATGGTTTTGAACTGGACTGATGGTTTTGAACTGGACTGATGGTTTTGAACTGGACTGATGGTTTTGAACTGGGCTGATGGTTTTGAACTGGACTGATGGTTTTGAACTGGACTGATGGTTTTGAACTGGACTGATGGTTTTGAACTGGACTGATGGTTTTGAACTGGGCTGATGGTTTTGAACTGGACTGATGGTTTTGAACTGGACTGATGGTTTTGAACTGGACTGATGGTTTTGAACTGGACTGATGGTTTTGAACTGGACTGATGGTTTTGAACTGGACTGATGGTTTTGAACTGGACTGATGGTTTTGAACTGGACTGATGGTTTTGAACTGGACTGATGGTTTTGAACTGGACTGATGGTTTTGAACTGGACTGATGGTTTTGAACTGGACTGATGGTTTTGAACTGGACTGATGGTTTTGAACTGGACTGATGGTTTTGAACTGGACTGATGGTTTTGAACTGGACTGATGGTTTTGAACTGGACTGATGGTTTTGAACTGGACTGATGGTTTTGAACTGGACTGATGGTTTTGAACTGGGCTGATGGTTTTGAACTGGACTGATGGTTTTGAACTGGACTGATGGTTTTGAACTGGACTGATGGTTTTGAACTGGACTGATGGTTTTGAACTGGACTGATGGTTTTGAACTGGACTGATGGTTTTGAACTGGACTGATGGTTTTGAACTGGACTGATGGTTTTGAACTGGACTGATGGTTTTGAACTGGACTGATGGTTTTGAACTGGACTGATGGTTTTGAACTGGACTGATGGTTTTGAACTGGACTGATGGTTTTGAACTGGACTGATGGTTTTGAACTGGACTGATGGTTTTGAACTGGACTGATGGTTTTGAACTGGACTGATGGTTTTGAACTGGACTGATGGTTTTGAACTGGACTGATGGTTTTGAACTGGACTGATGGTTTTGAACTGGACTGATGGTTTTGAACTGGACTGATGGTTTTGAACTGGACTGATGGTTTTGAACTGGACTGATGGTTTTGAACTGGACTGATGGTTTTGAACTGGACTGATGGTTTTGAACTGGGCTGATGGTTTTGAACTGGACTGATGGTTTTGAACTGGACTGATGGTTTTGAACTGGACTGATGGTTTTGAACTGGACTGATGGTTTTGAACTGGACTGATGGTTTTGAACTGGACTGATGGTTTTGAACTGGACTGATGGTTTTGAACTGGACTGATGGTTTTGAACTGGGCTGATGGTTTTGAACTGGGCTGATGGTTTTGAACTGGACTGATGGTTTTGAACTGGACTGATGGTTTTGAACTGGACTGATGGTTTTGAACTGGGCTGATGGTTTTGAACTGGACTGATGGTTTTGAACTGGACTGATGGTTTTGAACTGGACTGATGGTTTTGAACTGGACTGATGGTTTTGAACTGGACTGATGGTTTTGAACTGGACTGATGGTTTTGAACTGGACTGATGGTTTTGAACTGGACTGATGGTTTTGAACTGGACTGATGGTTTTGAACTGGACTGATGGTTTTGAACTGGACTGATGGTTTTGAACTGGACTGATGGTTTTGAACTGGGCTGATGGTTTTGAACTGGACTGATGGTTTTGAACTGGACTGATGGTTTTGAACTGGACTGATGGTTTTGAACTGGGCTGATGGTTTTGAACTGGACTGATGGTTTTGAACTGGACTGATGGTTTTGAACTGGACTGATGGTTTTGAACTGGACTGATGGTTTTGAACTGGACTGATGGTTTTGAACTGGACTGATGGTTTTGAACTGGGCTGATGGTTTTGAACTGGACTGATGGTTTTGAACTGGACTGATGGTTTTGAACTGGACTGATGGTTTTGAACTGGACTGATGGTTTTGAACTGGACTGATGGTTTTGAACTGGACTGATGGTTTTGAACTGGACTGATGGTTTTGAACTGGACTGATGGTTTTGAACTGGACTGATGGTTTTGAACTGGACTGATGGTTTTGAACTGGACTGATGGTTTTGAACTGGACTGATGGTTTTGAACTGGACTGATGGTTTTGAACTGGACTGATGGTTTTGAACTGGGCTGATGGTTTTGAACTGGACTGATGGTTTTGAACTGGACTGATGGTTTTGAACTGGACTGATGGTTTTGAACTGGACTGATGGTTTTGAACTGGACTGATGGTTTTGAACTGGACTGATGGTTTTGAACTGGACTGATGGTTTTGAACTGGACTGATGGTTTTGAACTGGACTGATGGTTTTGAACTGGACTGATGGTTTTGAACTGGGCTGATGGTTTTGAACTGGACTGATGGTTTTGAACTGGGCTGATGGTTTTGAACTGGACTGATGGTTTTGAACTGGACTGATGGTTTTGAACTGGACTGATGGTTTTGAACTGGACTGATGGTTTTGAACTGGACTGATGGTTTTGAACTGGACTGATGGTTTTGAACTGGACTGATGGTTTTGAACTGGACTGATGGTTTTGAACTGGACTGATGGTTTTGAACTGGACTGATGGTTTTGAACTGGACTGATGGTTTTGAACTGGACTGATGGTTTTGAACTGGACTGATGGTTTTGAACTGGACTGATGGTTTTGAACTGGACTGATGGTTTTGAACTGGACTGATGGTTTTGAACTGGACTGATGGTTTTGAACTGGACTGATGGTTTTGAACTGGACTGATGGTTTTGAACTGGACTGATGGTTTTGAACTGGACTGATGGTTTTGAACTGGACTGATGGTTTTGAACTGGACTGATGGTTTTGAACTGGACTGATGGTTTTGAACTGGACTGATGGTTTTGAACTGGACTGATGGTTTTGAACTGGACTGATGGTTTTGAACTGGACTGATGGTTTTGAACTGGACTGATGGTTTTGAACTGGACTGATGGTTTTGAACTGGACTGATGGTTTTGAACTGGACTGATGGTTTTGAACTGGACTGATGGTTTTGAACTGGACTGATGGTTTTGAACTGGACTGATGGTTTTGAACTGGACTGATGGTTTTGAACTGAGTTGATGGTTTTGAACTGGACTGATGGTTTTGAACTGGACTGATGGTTTTGAACTGGGCTGATGGTTTTGAACTGGACTGATGGTTTTGAACTGGACTGATGGTTTTGAACTGGACTGATGGTTTTGAACTGGACTGATGGTTTTGAACTGGACTGATGGTTTTGAACTGGACTGATGGTTTTGAACTGGACTGATGGTTTTGAACTGACTGATGGTTTTGAACTGGACTGATGGTTTTGAACTGGACTGATGGTTTTGAACTGGGCTGATGGTTTTGAACTGGACTGATGGTTTTGAACTGGACTGATGGTTTTGAACTGGACTGATGGTTTTGAACTGACTGATGGTTTTGAACTGGACTGATGGTTTTGAACTGGACTGATGGTTTTGAACTGGGCTGATGGTTTTGAACTGGACTGATGGTTTTGAACTGGACTGATGGTTTTGAACTGGGCTGATGGTTTTGAACTGGACTGATGGTTTTGAACTGGACTGATGGTTTTGAACTGGGCTGATGGTTTTGAACTGGACTGATGGTTTTGAACTGGACTGATGGTTTTGAACTGGACTGATGGTTTTGAACTGGACTGATGGTTTTGAACTGGACTGATGGTTTTGAACTGGACTGATGGTTTTGAACTGGACTGATGGTTTTGAACTGGACTGATGGTTTTGAACTGGACTGATGGTTTTGAACTGGACTGATGGTTTTGAACTGGACTGATGGTTTTGAACTGGACTGATGGTTTTGAACTGGACTGATGGTTTTGAACTGGACTGATGGTTTTGAACTGGACTGATGGTTTTGAACTGGACTGATGGTTTTGAACTGGACTGATGGTTTTGAACTGGACTGATGGTTTTGAACTGGACTGATGGTTTTGAACTGGACTGATGGTTTTGAACTGGACTGATGGTTTTGAACTGGACTGATGGTTTTGAACTGGACTGATGGTTTTGAACTGGACTGATGGTTTTGAACTGGACTGATGGTTTTGAACTGGACTGATGGTTTTGAACTGGACTGATGGTTTTGAACTGGACTGATGGTTTTGAACTGGACTGATGGTTTTGAACTGGACTGATGGTTTTGAACTGGACTGATGGTTTTGAACTGGACTGATGGTTTTGAACTGGACTGATGGTTTTGAACTGGACTGATGGTTTTGAACTGGACTGATGGTTTTGAACTGGACTGATGGTTTTGAACTGGACTGATGGTTTTGAACTGGACTGATGGTTTTGAACTGGACTGATGGTTTTGAACTGGGCTGATGGTTTTGAACTGGACTGATGGTTTTGAACTGGACTGATGGTTTTGAACTGGACTGATGGTTTTGAACTGGACTGATGGTTTTGAACTGGACTGATGGTTTTGAACTGGACTGATGGTTTTGAACTGGACTGATGGTTTTGAACTGGACTGATGGTTTTGAACTGGACTGATGGTTTTGAACTGGACTGATGGTTTTGAACTGGACTGATGGTTTTGAACTGGACTGATGGTTTTGAACTGGACTGATGGTTTTGAACTGGACTGATGGTTTTGAACTGGACTGATGGTTTTGAACTGGACTGATGGTTTTGAACTGGACTGATGGTTTTGAACTGGACTGATGGTTTTGAACTGGACTGATGGTTTTGAACTGGACTGATGGTTTTGAACTGGACTGATGGTTTTGAACTGGGCTGATGGTTTTGAACTGGAGCTGATGGTTTTGAACTGGACTGATGGTTTTGAACTGGACTGATGGTTTTGAACTGGACTGATGGTTTTGAACTGGGCTGATGGTTTTGAACTGGACTGATGGTTTTGAACTGGATTGATGGTTTTGAACTGGACTGATGGTTTTGAACTACACTGATGGTTTTGAACTGGACTGATGGTTTTGAACTGGACTGATGGTTTTGAACTGGACTGATGGTTTTGAACTGGACTGATGGTTTTGAACTGGACTGATGGTTTTGAACTGGACTGATGGTTTTGAACTGGGCTGATGGTTTTGAACTGGACTGATGGTTTTGAACTGGACTGATGGTTTTGAACTGGACTGATGGTTTTGAACTGGGCTGATGGTTTTGAACTGGACTGATGGTTTTGAACTGGACTGATGGTTTTGAACTGGGCTGATGGTTTTGAACTGGACTGATGGTTTTGAACTGGACTGATGGTTTTGAACTGGACTGATGGTTTTGAACTGGGCTGATGGTTTTGAACTGGACTGATGGTTTTGAACTGGGCTGATGGTTTTGAACTGGACTGATGGTTTTGAACTGGACTGATGGTTTTGAACTGGACTGATGGTTTTGAACTGGACTGATGGTTTTGAACTGGACTGATGGTTTTGAACTGGACTGATGGTTTTGAACTGGGCTGATGGTTTTGAACTGGGCTGATGGTTTTGAACTGGACTGATGGTTTTGAACTGGACTGATGGTTTTGAACTGGACTGATGGTTTTGAACTGGACTGATGGTTTTGAACTGGACTGATGGTTTTGAACTGGGCTGATGGTTTTGAACTGGACTGATGGTTTTGAACTGGACTGATGGTTTTGAACTGGACTGATGGTTTTGAACTGGACTGATGGTTTTGAACTGGGCTGATGGTTTTGAACTGGACTGATGGTTTTGAACTGGACTGATGGTTTTGAACTGGACTGATGGTTTTGAACTGGACTGATGGTTTTGAACTGGGCTGATGGTTTTGAACTGGACTGATGGTTTTGAACTGGACTGATGGTTTTGAACTGGACTGATGGTTTTGAACTGGGCTGATGGTTTTGAACTGGACTGATGGTTTTGAACTGGACTGATGGTTTTGAACTGGACTGATGGTTTTGAACTGGGCTGATGGTTTTGAACTGGGCTGATGGTTTTGAACTGGACTGATGGTTTTGAACTGGACTGATGGTTTTGAACTGGACTGATGGTTTTGAACTGGACTGATGGTTTTGAACTGGACTGATGGTTTTGAACTGGACTGATGGTTTTGAACTGGACTGATGGTTTTGAACTGGGCTGATGGTTTTGAACTGGACTGATGGTTTTGAACTGGACTGATGGTTTTGAACTGGACTGATGGTTTTGAACTGGGCTGATGGTTTTGAACTGGAGCTGATGGTTTTGAACTGGACTGATGGTTTTGAACTGGACTGATGGTTTTGAACTGGACTGATGGTTTTGAACTGGGCTGATGGTTTTGAACTGAGCTGATGGTTTTGAACTGGACTGATGGTTTTGAACTGGACTGATGGTTTTGAACTGGACTGATGGTTTTGAACTGGGCTGATGGTTTTGAACTGGACTGATGGTTTTGAACTGGACTGATGGTTTTGAACTGGACTGATGGTTTTGAACTGGACTGATGGTTTTGAACTGGACTGATGGTTTTGAACTGGACTGATGGTTTTGAACTGGACTGATGGTTTTGAACTGGACTGATGGTTTTGAACTGGACTGATGGTTTTGAACTGGACTGATGGTTTTGAACTGGACTGATGGTTTTGAACTGGGCTGATGGTTTTGAACTGGAGCTGATGGTTTTGAACTGGACTGATGGTTTTGAACTGGACTGATGGTTTTGAACTGGACTGATGGTTTTGAACTGGGCTGATGGTTTTGAACTGGACTGATGGTTTTGAACTGGATTGATGGTTTTGAACTGGACTGATGGTTTTGAACTGCACTGATGGTTTTGAACTGGACTGATGGTTTTGAACTGGACTGATGGTTTTGAACTGGACTGATGGTTTTGAACTGGACTGATGGTTTTGAACTGGACTGATGGTTTTGAACTGGACTGATGGTTTTGAACTGGGCTGATGGTTTTGAACTGGACTGATGGTTTTGAACTGGACTGATGGTTTTGAACTGGACTGATGGTTTTGAACTGGGCTGATGGTTTTGAACTGGACTGATGGTTTTGAACTGGACTGATGGTTTTGAACTGGGCTGATGGTTTTGAACTGGGCTGATGGTTTTGAACTGGACTGATGGTTTTGAACTGGACTGATGGTTTTGAACTGGGCTGATGGTTTTGAACTGGACTGATGGTTTTGAACTGGACTGATGGTTTTGAACTGGACTGATGGTTTTGAACTGGACTGATGGTTTTGAACTGGACTGATGGTTTTGAACTGGACTGATGGTTTTGAACTGGACTGATGGTTTTGAACTGGACTGATGGTTTTGAACTGGACTGATGGTTTTGAACTGGACTGATGGTTTTGAACTGGACTGATGGTTTTGAACTGGACTGATGGTTTTGAACTGGACTGATGGTTTTGAACTGGACTGATGGTTTTGAACTGGGCTGATGGTTTTGAACTGGGCTGATGGTTTTGAACTGGACTGATGGTTTTGAACTGGACTGATGGTTTTGAACTGGACTGATGGTTTTGAACTGGACTGATGGTTTTGAACTGGACTGATGGTTTTGAACTGGACTGATGGTTTTGAACTGGACTGATGGTTTTGAACTGGACTGATGGTTTTGAACTGGGCTGATGGTTTTGAACTGGGCTGATGGTTTTGAACTGGACTGATGGTTTTGAACTGGACTGATGGTTTTGAACTGGACTGATGGTTTTGAACTGGGCTGATGGTTTTGAACTGGACTGATGGTTTTGAACTGGACTGATGGTTTTGAACTGGACTGATGGTTTTGAACTGGGCTGATGGTTTTGAACTGGGCTGATGGTTTTGAACTGGACTGATGGTTTTGAACTGGACTGATGGTTTTGAACTGGACTGATGGTTTTGAACTGGACTGATGGTTTTGAACTGGACTGATGGTTTTGAACTGGACTGATGGTTTTGAACTGGACTGATGGTTTTGAACTGGACTGATGGTTTTGAACTGGACTGATGGTTTTGAACTGGACTGATGGTTTTGAACTGGACTGATGGTTTTGAACTGGACTGATGGTTTTGAACTGGACTGATGGTTTTGAACTGGACTGATGGTTTTGAACTGGACTGATGGTTTTGAACTGGACTGATGGTTTTGAACTGGACTGATGGTTTTGAACTGGACTGATGGTTTTGAACTGGACTGATGGTTTTGAACTGGGCTGATGGTTTTGAACTGGACTGATGGTTTTGAACTGGACTGATGGTTTTGAACTGGACTGATGGTTTTGAACTGGGCTGATGGTTTTGAACTGGACTGATGGTTTTGAACTGGACTGATGGTTTTGAACTGGACTGATGGTTTTGAACTGGACTGATGGTTTTGAACTGGACTGATGGTTTTGAACTGGACTGATGGTTTTGAACTGGGCTGATGGTTTTGAACTGGACTGATGGTTTTGAACTGGACTGATGGTTTTGAACTGGACTGATGGTTTTGAACTGGACTGATGGTTTTGAACTGGGCTGATGGTTTTGAACTGGACTGATGGTTTTGAACTGGACTGATGGTTTTGAACTGGGCTGATGGTTTTGAACTGGACTGATGGTTTTGAACTGGACTGATGGTTTTGAACTGGGCTGATGGTTTTGAACTGGACTGATGGTTTTGAACTGGACTGATGGTTTTGAACTGGACTGATGGTTTTGAACTGGGCTGATGGTTTTGAACTGGACTGATGGTTTTGAACTGGACTGATGGTTTTGAACTGGACTGATGGTTTTGAACTGGGCTGGACGTTCAGAACATCTGAAGACGTAACGATGATCCAGCAGAAGTGTTTCCTGCTACAAATCAAACACCGGCTCATTATTACCGAGGCGTTCAGTAAATGTTTCATTACGTTGGAGAATAAAAGTTGCTGAAAGTTCACAGATAAAATAAAAGATGACACGGTCCGTTAGCGCTCGGGATAAAACTCAGCGATGACTCTCCACAACCACCACGCCACATTTTAACCCGGTCTCCATAAAACCAACGGACTGACGAGAACCTTCTGGACGTTTTGGAACACAAACAGATGAACGCTGTCCAAACACGGAGATAAACATCATCAGTTTTCTCCACCAAGACTCAACCAGGAACTAAGGCCGAAGACTACCCAGCATGCACTGCTTCAGAACCATCATGTCCAATGAACACCTTCAAGCTCCGCCCTCTGAAACAACCAGAACTACCAACATCAGAGAAGGTCCAGTACAGTCCGTCAGCAGGACTGAAGGACTCTGGTCTGGAGGACCCTGGTCTGGAGGACCCTGGTCTGGAGGACTCTGGTCTGCAGGACTCTGGTCTGCAGGACTCTGGTCTGGAGGACCCTGGTCTGGAGGACTCTGGTCTGCAGGACTCTGGTCTGCAGGACTCTGGTCTGCAGGACTCTGGTCTGCAGGACTCTGGTCTGCAGGACTCTGGTCTGCAGGACTCTGGTCTGGAGGACCCTGGTCTGGAGGACCCTGGTCTGGAGGACTCTGGTCTGCAGGACTCTGGTCTGGAGGACCCTGGTCTGCAGGACCCTGGTCTGGAGGACTCTGGTCTGGAGGACTCTGGTCTGGAGGACCCTGGTCTGGAGGACCCTGGTCTGGAGGACTCTGGTCTGGAGGACCCTGGTCTGGAGGACCCTGGTCTGGAGGACTGGTCTGCAGGACCCTGGTCTGCAGGACCCTGGTCTGGAGGACCCTGGTCTGGAGGACTCTGGTCTGCAGGACCCCGGTCTGCAGGACCCTGGTCTGCAGGACCCTGGTCTGAAGGACCCTGGTCTGCAGGACTCTGGTCTGCAGGACCCTGGTCAGGAGGACCCTGGTCTGGAGGACCCTGGTCTGCAGGACCCTGGTCTGGAGGACTCTGGTCTGCAGGACCCTGGTCTGGAGGACCCTGGTCTGCAGGACCCTGGTCTGCAGGACCCTGGTCTGGAGGACCCTGGTCTGGAGGACTCTGGTCTGCAGGACTCTGGTCTGCAGGACCCCGGTCTGCAGGACTCTGGTCTGCAGGACTCTGGTCTGGAGGAGTCTGGTCTGCAGGACCCTGGTCTGAAGGACCCTGGTCTGCAGGACCCCGGTCTGCAGGACTCTGGTCTGCAGGACTCTGGTCTGCAGGACCCTGGTCTGCAGGACCCTGGTCTGAAGGACCCTGGTCTGCAGGACTCTGGTCTGCAGGACCCTGGTCTGCAGGACCCTGGTCTGCAGGACTCTGGTCTGCAGGACCCTGGTCTGGAGGACCCTGGTCTGCAGGACCCTGGTCTGAAGGACCCTGGTCTGCAGGACCCTGGTCTGGAGGACCCTGGTCTGCAGGACTCTGGTCTGCAGGACTCTGGTCTGCAGGACCCTGGTCTGCAGGACCCTGGTCTGGAGGACCCTGGTCTGCAGGACCCTGGTCTGCAGGACCCTGGTCTGGAGGACCCTGGTCTGGAGGACCCTGGTCTGCAGGACCCTGGTCTGCAGGACCCTGGTCTGCAGGACCCTGGTCTGCAGGACCCTGGTCTGGAGGACCCTGGTCTGCAGGACCCTGGTCTGCAGGACCCTGGTCTGGAGGACCCTGGTCTGCAGGACCCTGGTCTGGAGGACCCTGGTCTGCAGGACTCTGGTCTGCAGGACCCTGGTCTGGAGGACCCTGGTCTGCAGGACCCCGGTCTGCAGGACCCTGGTCTGGAGGACCCTGGTCTGGAGGACCCTGGTCTGCAGGACCCTGGTCTGGAGGACTCTGGTCTGCAGGACCCCGGTCTGCAGGACTCTGGTCTGTAGGACCCTGGTCTGAAGGACCCTGGTCTGCAGGACACTGGTCTGGAGGACCCTGGTCTGGAGGACTCTGGTCTGCAGGACTCTGGTCTGGAGGACCCTGGTCTGCAGGACTCTGGTCTGCAGGACCCTGGTCTGGAGGACCCTGGTCTGCAGGACCCTGGTCTGGAGGACTCTGGTCTGCAGGACCCCGGTCTGCAGGACCCTGGTCTGCAGGACCCTGGTCTGCAGGACTCTGGTCTGCAGGACTCTGGTCTGGAGGACCCTGGTCTGCAGGACCCTGGTCTGGAGGACTCTGGTCTGCAGGACTCTGGTCTGGAGGACCCTGGTCTGCAGGACCCTGGTCTGGAGGACTCTGGTCTGCAGGACTCTGGTCTGGAGGACCCTGGTCTGCAGGACCCTGGTCTGGAGGACTCTGGTCTGGAGGACCCTGGTCTGGAGGACCCTGGTCTGGAGGACCCTGGTCTGGAGGACCCTGGTCTGGAGGACCCTGGTCTGGAGGACTCTGGTCTGCAGGACCCTGGTCTGCAGGACCCTGGTCTGCAGGACCCTGGTCTGGAGGACCCTGGTCTGGAGGACCCTGGTCTGGAGGACCCTGGTCTGCAGGACCCTGGTCTGGGACCCTGGTCTGCAGGACCCTGGTCTGGAGGACCCTGGTCTGCAGGACTCTGGTCTGCAGGACCCTGGTCTGCAGGACCCTGGTCTGCAGGACCCTGGTCTGGAGGACCCTGGTCTGCAGGACCCTGGTCTGCAGGACCCTGGTCTGCAGGACCCTGGTCTGGAGGACCCTGGTCTGCAGGACCCTGGTCTGCAGGACCCTGGTCTGCAGGACCCTGGTCTGGAGGACCCTGGTCTGGAGGACCCTGGTCTGCAGGACCCTGGTCTGCAGGACCCTGGTCTGCAGGACTCTGGTCTGCAGGACCCTGGTCTGGAGGACCCTGGTCTGCAGGACCCTGGTCTGCAGGACCCTGGTCTGGAGGACCCTGGTCTGCAGGACCCTGGTCTGGAGGACTCTGGTCTGCAGGACCCCGGTCTGCAGGACTCTGGTCTGCAGGACCCTGGTCTGAAGGACCCTGGTCTGCAGGACTCTGGTCTGCAGGACCCTGGTCTGCAGGACCCTGGTCTGAAGGACCCTGGTCTGGAGGACTCTGGTCTGCAGGACCCCGGTCTGCAGGACTCTGGTCTGCAGGACCCTGGTCTGAAGGACCCTGGTCTGCAGGACTCTGGTCTGGAGGACTCTGGTCTGGAGGACCCTGGTCTGCAGGACCCTGGTCTGCAGGACTCTGGTCTGCAGGACCCTGGTCTGAAGGACCCTGGTCTGCAGGACTCTGGTCTGGAGGACCCTGGTCTGCAGGACTCTGGTCTGCAGGACCCTGGTCTGCAGGACCCTGGTCTGCAGGACTCTGGTCTGCAGGACCCTGGTCTGCAGGACCCTGGTCTGCAGGACTCTGGTCTGCAGGACCCTGGTCTGGAGGACCCTGGTCTGCAGGACCCTGGTCTGAAGGACCCTGGTCTGCAGGACCCTGGTCTGCAGGACCCTGGTCTGCAGGACTCTGGTCTGCAGGACTCTGGTCTGCAGGACCCTGGTCTGCAGGACCCTGGTCTGCAGGACTCTGGTCTGCAGGACCCTGGTCTGCAGGACCCTGGTCTGCAGGACCTGGTCTGCAGGACCCTGGTCTGCAGGACCCTGGTCTGCAGGACTCTGGTCTGCAGGACTCTGGTCTGCAGGACCCCGGTCTGGAAGACCCTGGTCTGCAGGACTCTGGTCCGGAGAACTCTGGTCTGGAGGACCCCGGTCTTCAGGACCCTGGTCTGCAGGAACCTGGTCTGCAGGACTCTGGTCCGGAGAACTCTGGTCTGGAGGACCCTGGTCTTCAGGACCCTGGTCTGCAGGAACCTGGTCTGAAGGACTCTGGTCTGCAGGACCCTGGTCTGCAGGACTCTGGTCTGCAGGACTCTGGTCTGCAGGACCCCGGTCTGGAAGACCCTGGTCTGCAGGACTCTGGTCCGGAGAACTCTGGTCTGGAGGACCCCGGTCTGCAGGACCCCGGTCTGCAGGACTCTGGTCTGCAGGACCCCGGTCTGCAGGACCCTGGTCTGGAGGACCCTGGTCTGCAGGACCCCGGTCTGCAGGACCCCGGTCTGCAGGACCCCGGTCTGCAGGACCCCGGTCTGCAGGACTCTGGTCTGGAGGACCCTGGTCTGCAGGACTCTGGTCTGCAGGACCCTGGTCTGGAGGACTCTGGTCTGGAGGACTCTGGTCTGCAGGACTCTGGTCTGGAGGACCCTGGTCTGCA
>JBBPBX010079306.1:0-16421 GCA_038048925.1 Garcialebias charrua
TTGCAGAAGGTGTAGCCAAGACATTTGTGCTCAGTAAGTCATGATACCTTAGTATATTTAATATATTATATATATATATATATATATATATATATATATATATATATATATATATATATACACACACACACACAACATCTCCTTTCTACATTTGTCACAACACATGTGAATCTGCCAGTCAGCCAAAATGTTGCAGAAGGTGCAGCCATTAGCCAATTACATTGGAATGTTTGCCATTCATTCGCAAACAATGGACCCAAGCCCACAAGGCATTTTCAAACTGTTAAGAACACCTATCATCCCCCTTCATTTACATTCAGAAGAAAACTCTGCAGCCTGATCAGTATCTCAAGGGAAGAGCCAATTGGCTACATCTGGTAAATATTGTACTAATTAAAAAATCCTGGTAGTCCCAGTGTTAAATTAATGTGATACTTTATCTCAGTGGCTTTAGGGGTGCAATTGACTGTTATTTTGTTAATTTTTATTTAGTTTTATTTGTAACACAACATGCCATACTAAACAATGGTTACACTCCACTGCATGTATAAAAATATTAACTTTACCCACACGTTGGAGGAGTTACTTCCGCTTCCCTCGCGCTCTGTCGCGCTGCAAAGTTTGTTTTTGTTTTTTTACAGAGTTCGCTGTCGTCTCCTCCATAGATATAATAAACACTATCTATGGTCTCCTCCCCCTGTCTATCCTGAGGTTGTGATTGGCCAAAATGACGCGCTCCACCAAAGATGTTTTATTATTGTGAAGATGCATTACTCTTTCTTGAAATCCAGTCGAGGGAAATGATGCATTCTAATCTGCCACGGGTCTTTCAAGTGGAGAAGACGAAAATAAATTCCGGAACGCACCTTACGCTTAAAAAAAGTCCCGGTACTGTCAGGGTTAAATTTTAGAAGTGGCGGAACTGGGTACCGGTGAGTTCCGGCCCACTTAAAGCACTGGGTGAGTGAGGTCTTTCATGATGCAGGTTGCTCTTTTCCTGTGGAAATGGTGGTGAACGGTGGTGAAATGAATTAAATGAATGAATGGTGGTGAAATGAATGGTGGAGAAAAGGAACTTTCTGTCCCTCCGGGAGGTCAGTTAGGGTCATCCACAGATGGCGTATTGTGATGACCACCTCAGCCATTCCTCTGCCTTGTGCAACAGCAGCTGTCCCCATCATGCGGAGCACAAAGTCTGTTGCCCTGCGGGCTTCATCCAGCAGCTCCGCGGCAGCTTGCTTGTTTGTCGTAACCTGGAGCTCCTGTAGTTTTTCAGCCAGGTAGGCTTGCATCATTGCGGACACGTTCATTCCGCGCGCCGCAAGACCTTGAGCCCTATAGCATTTCTCAAGCAGAGAAGCCGAGGCTTGACAGGCCTTGCTAGGGAGAGTTGGTTTTGTCCCGGATGACTTGGGAGCCAGATGAGACGCCAGCATGTCCTCGATTTGAGGCATGTTGGCTATTCCCACTTCATCCATCCTGTCCACATCGAGAAACTGCGAGAGCGGCAGTAGCATGGGAGCTCTGGGCTGAGACCAGGTGCGAGTCAGCTCTGTGAGGAAGTCCGGAAAGACGGGCATCCTTTGCCTTGTGGCGGCCTGCTACTTTGAGTAAAAATAATTTCCTGCCAACCTCGTGACTTGTTGACGAGGTGGAGGCTCCGGCCATGGGATCTGTAGTGCGTCTGTTGCTCTGTGACACAAGTCGAACAGAGCAAGGATGGAAAAGTCTGTCTCCGATAGCACAGGCACCGGGGTGCGGGAGAGGTCTTCTCCCTGTTCCTCGTATCCGACGTTGGCGTCGTCCGCAGAAAATTCACCTGAGGTTGAAATCAAGATCTCGTCCTCGTTCATCATGCGTCCAGTGTCAAATTCGACTGTTAAGTCCACCATGGGGGGTAGCACATCTGGGCTGTCACCCCATTCGACTTGGGTGCTGTCGTCCAAAGCCATGCTTTCGAGCTCTGGCTTGGGAGTCAGAGGCTCAGTAGTGTCCGGGTCTGCTGGCGCCGCAGCAGCCCCCATGGCCTTGGCGACGAAAGTCCGCCCGGTGCCTCCTCACCGCCTCCAGCATCTGGCTGCAGTGTGGGCAAGACTCGGGTGCGTCCAGCGCCATGTACGCATGCAGCATCCCCAAGCAGACGGGACAGGCCTCGTGGGTGTCCGTCTCTGAGAGGGAAAAACCGCATCAGCTGGGGTAGGTGTACGAGGGTGGGCTCGCCGCTCTGCTGGTCTTTTTTGAAAGTCTTGTCTTTCTCTTTCCTTTCTCCGGAGGCATGTCCGAGATAAGACGAGTGAGTCCTTCCAAGATCTTTTTTCTCTTTATTTGAGACGTCTCCTCCGTCGCGTCGCTTTTGCTGGCTAGCCTGCTACGAATTAGCTGAGGTAGCGGTGTGACGCAGTTAGCGCCGTTGAGTGAGGCAGTCTGCGGAAAGAGGAAAATAAAAAACTTTGGGGTTAAGGAAAAATAAATAAAAAATAAAAAAGATTAAAAAAGATTTTAAAAAAGTATTGTATTGTATTTGTATTCTGCATCTGTCTGTTAGCAAAATATATTATGAACAACTGAACAGATTTTGATTAAACTTTCAAGAAACATTCACTGAATGGCTCTCTACGACTGGTTGACTTTTAAAGAATGTCCAATTCAAGTTGGCTGCCACAGCTAACTGGACTTAAAAATCACAAAATTGACTACAACTCAGTCAATTTGACAAAAATTAAGATACAATAATTGGTGTGGTAGTAGCTGAGATTCATTCCCAAAGCATAAGCAAAGGACTTTTAGAATGCATATGATCTTGCTTTAAAATTATAACGTTTTTTATTTAGAATCAATGGTGTTGGTCTGTTAGCAAAATATCTCATGACCCTCTGGACAGATTTTGAAAAATCTTTCAAGAAATAATAAACGGATGTTTCTTTACTGATTATTAACTTTTGGATACATTTGAATTGAAGCCACGGAGCTCCAGGGACTGCGGTAAAGTGAGCAAGCAGCTGCCCAAAATCAGAGCGCCCAAGCCGGCATGAAAAAGAAAAACACAATGTAAAACTAACTTGGCCGCGGTTTAATGGGACGCAGATGTGTTTATATAACTCTGCAAACATTGAACGTTTTTGTCTTGCGGTGTTGAGTGTAAAATATTTCCACACAACGCACATGTTACGATGAAAAGTCGGCTAGCTGCTAGCTATGATGCTACTCAGTGTTGTCAGATCTTGCGACAGAAACAAGCGTCCAGCTCCATGAAAACAATCTATTACGTTTACACGAAACTGGAGTTGTGAAATGTGTCACAACCCGTTTGGTTTGTCAAGTAACATTTTATGTATATTACAAAAATAGTAGTTGTAACTATCTTACCTTTGAAAAAATATCAGGGTGCTGCTGAGCCTTCAGGTCGCTTCAGATTTGTAGTGTTTTTTTCCACCAAGTTTTAATCCACATTCCGTCTCCCTCGACCACGATACATTTGGTTCTTCGACTTTCAGTTGGGTTAAATACAAAATAAGTCCATAAATCCTTTCTGGGTTTGCGGCCACTGAGCCCCTTTGTGTAACATGCAGCATCTTCCATGGTCCAGCTTGAAAGGAAGTCACAGGTGAGCGCGCGGCGCGCAACGCATCAGCGCTGCTGTGGTGGTGGGCGTGACCAAACAGCTGACTTTCCGACACAGAATATAATTATGGGCATAAATATAAATTATTGACAGACCACCGACTAACATTTTCGTTCAGTCTCGTCTCGTCAATGAAAACTCACACACATTCCGTCATGTTTTTGTCATTAAAGAGCAATGTTTAATTCATTACGTCTCGTTATTGTCATGAAAAAAGGGGGCGTTGACGAAAATTTTTCGTCATCGTTACGTCAACGAAAACAACACTGGTTCACACTAGCATGCATTTTACTGAGCATTTTAAGGGTGTGATTGAATTACGTTCCCATAGCATTTATGTTGCACCGAGTGACATGACTGATAAGGGAACTGAAAGTTATGCACCATAACTCATGTTCCCTGAAGGAAGGGAACGAGGTGCAACATACCTGGCCCTTTCAATGCTGAAAGCTCGGTGAAGTGCATTTTGGAGATTGATGGAAGGGCGTCAGCGGCTTAAGTACCCAGAGGGTGGGGCCTCTGGCGCGACGCTGATGCCCCTGCCGTAAAGGCGTGATTGGTAAATGGTAAATGGAGCTTATTTACAGGTAGTCCCCGATTTACGAGCGAGATCCGTCACAACGAGGCGCTCGTAAACCGGAAATCTCGTAATTTGGAACGGCCGCCATTTCGCTCGTAAATCCGGAAATCCGCTCGTAAATTGGAACGGTTTTCGCTAGCGCACCTAAAAACACTCTATTTTCATCTAAAAACTACTTTTGAGTGCATAAAAATGATCGGAAACGTGTGTTTATATGCTTAACTTGCTAACTGAAGTGAAAAAACACATGAAAACTCAGTATTTTTTTCGTTTTTTCCAAAAATGTGCAGCTCGTAAGTCTGGAACCTCGCAGATCAGAGCGCTCGTAAATCGGGGACTACCTGTATATAGCGCTTTCCAGCCCCCTATGAGGGGCCCCAAAGCGCTTTACAATACCAACCATCCACCCATTCATACACCGGTAGTGGCAGACTGCCATGCAAGGCGCTTTCCAGTCCTACCGGGAGCAACTCGGGTTTAAGTGTCTTGCCCAGGGACACAACGACACATGGTGTGGGGAACCGGGATTCGAATCTCCAACCTTCCGATCGGGGGACGTCTGCCATTACCACTACACCACGGCCGCCCCATTGATTGTATTCCTTCAGGTAATCACGCGGAGCGCAATTTCCCATAGCATTTATGTTGCACCTCGTTCCCTTCCTTCAGGGAACATGAGTTATGGTGCATAACTTTCAGTTTTCTTGCCATTGTAAAGCTGAAAATATCTAATGATTTGTAGATATTTTTACATTTTAAGACAACAACAAAAAAGACAAGATTATTGTAAAGAAAGAAAATTAATGTGTTCTTTCCCAATTAAAAAAAATAAAACAGTGAACTGTGCAGGTCAAGGAAAATTATTTTAATTGTGAAAAAATTAAATATCCTACTTTGAATAAATAGTTAAAAGTATGTTTTACCCCTTCTATTAGTTCTAGTATTCACACATTTGCAAAGGAAATGACAGGAAAAACTGCTACAACTAGCCCTTTTTGTTGCTATAAGAACAAATAAAATTCAGTTTAAAGTTAGTTTAGATCAAAGCTTGAAAGAGCCACTGTTGAGGGATCAAAGAGCCGCATGTGGCTCCAGAGCCGCAGGTTACATACCCCTGCTCTAGCCTCTCAGCCACAGCTGCCCTCAGCTGAAGAGGATAATTATTTAATATGTGTAAATAAATGTCTAAAAAATAAATGTATGTATGTAAATTGTTTATTTTTTAGACCTTTTTTTTGTTAAGTTACAGCAGTTTGTTAATAAATGTTGCTGTTACAACTGGGACAAAGCTTTGAGTCAGAAATCTATTTTTGTTATTATTTTATGGAAAGAAAAAATATATCCAGATATCATGTCGTATCATCATACATATCATGTATGTCGCGATTTATCATAAAAATATTGAGATATTAATTTTGGTCCATATCGCCCAGCTTTAGTAAGATCTAAGATATGAACTAAGAAATAAGCTAAACTAAGAATACACTAAGCACTAGTAGTACAAAAACAATATGCCGAACAACAGCAGCACAAACATGAGTCTGTGTGAGCAGATGAGTATGAATGGATACAACAGTGTAAAATAAATCAGCAGCATGAGATCAGCAGCACATATCAACAATCAAGTGGTATTACAGTGATTTTGTTTCAGTGATTACCCTGGTTAGAGATTCACGAGTCTAAGAATATAAGCTGTTCCTCAGTCTAGTGGTTCTACACTTAATGCTCCTTAACCTTCTTCCTGATGGGAGCAGGACAAAAATTATGTGTGCTGGGTGAGTGGGATCCTTCATGATGCAGGTGGCCCTCTTCCTGCTTCTAGAGGTTTAGATGTCTGTGATGGTGGGGAGGATGACTCTAACACTCTCCTGTCGGCCTTCACTACTCAGTACAGGTATAATCCTGAGGCTGTGTGTTCATCTGGAAGGGAACCTGGTAAATATTTTGCGAAAGTTACTTCCTGAGGCAATTCCTGAAGAAAAGATAAGATGAATGAACAACAACGTTTGTCTAATGAAGCCGGCAGATTGTGCTGAATCTTCACTTTGCTACGATCTCCAGTTCTGAGCAAGAACATTGGCAACAGTGGAAAGGATTGACTCACTTCTCGTTGAACAGTTTCCTCAGTTACCTTTTCCCCACAGTGAACAGTTCCTCTGTGTGAAGCAATTCTCAAAGAACACTTCTCGTCATTGGAACAGTTCTTTTTGGTAACCATTACTGTGCACTTGGTACAGGCTGAAAAGAAACAGACGTCCAATGTGCAACACACAAAGTTGAATTCAAGTCATTGAGAGCTCAGCGTAAAAACTTTATTGGTGGATGGAGAAAAACATTATTTTTTTATTACGTCACAGCACACAGTTTGTTTAAAACACACTTAGAATAAAATGGGTGACAATCTTTGTAACAAATGTTAATTCATAAAAACATTATTAACAATAAGATTCAGGAAAGCTGCAGGACAGGAATAGAGACTTAAGTCCTTTTTCATTCTGCCAAATGCAAACATGATACAGACAACAAGCTCATAACCTGTGTCATCTGTTTCTAAAGTTTGCAATTGTTTTGGCCCCTCGTGTTTCACTGTAGTTTTATAACAGTTACATACTGGGAAATGTTTTTTTCCTTGTAAAAATGTGCATTTTTAACAACAGTTTATACTGAAATGTAAGACATTTTAGGATTCAGGTACAAAAAGTACAAGTTGTCCCTCAATTTAACTGAATCAGTAAATATTATCAAACAAAAGCATTGCATTAAAAATATACTGTATATATTTTTAGCCATAAAAAATAATCAAAGCTATACAATATTTTAATAACTTTGGATTATATACACATACACAAATAAATAACAAAATGAGTAAGGTCATTGAATATTTTTCCATCCATGTTCCACTTTATACTCGTATTCAGCCTGCTTTAATGATCTTTATGCAAAGTACTAAAGCTCTTTATGTGTATTGATGTTCACCATTGACAAGTCAATTCAATTTGCCTTCGTAAAATGGCTAGTGTTTTTTATTAAACTAATTGGCGGATGCCCTGCAGGAATTGTGGGATGAGTCAGATAAGAGATTAATTTAGAGCACTCCAGTATTAGCAAACAGGCTAAATACACCAAGTGAACAGCAATTTGTGTGTACTGTACAGAAAAAAATGTCCTCTGACATTAAAGTGAAAGTGAAAAATTTGTATGTAGTCATAAAAACATGTTTACACCCAAAAATAGTGCTAAGTTATTTTGATAGAGGCCCCAATATACCTGTTTCTTTTGCCTCGCGCCGCGGCAAAAGCCTTTGATCGCGGGCGTGAACGCGCCAAGCTCAAATTTTACTACGCCTACGCGCGCACGTTGATAAACTGCCTCGCGTGTCAGCAAATGACCAATTAGCGACCTCAATTTGTCCTGTAGCCTGCACTCCAGAGAGCTGCGCTTGCACAGAGTATAATATGATTTGTGGAAAGGTTTGGAAAAATTTGTTAAAAATGCAAAATCAGTGCTTGTGTTTAAAAAAAATGATCAAAACTAAATTGTTAAAGACCGTGTAAAGTGAATTTCAACATTTTCTTAAATAAACATTATACTGTAAATGTGATAATTGTAATCTTGTAAATGAGTAAAAAGTCTCAAAATTGTAGCTCAATTAATTTTGGAGTTATAGATGAAACTGTGTATAAAGACATGTTTGTTTCAGGATTTTTTAGGCGTGGTTTAAACGTGACCGCGTTTCGTCACGCGGTCTTCATTAGTATAGCCCCCACCCCCTGCTGCTCCAGCCATATAAATTGTTCTTCGCATGGGTGGAGCCGTTCACTCGCGAATCGCAGATAGCATCAGATAGCAATAGCATGGATATTTTGTTCATCGTTAGCTAGCTAATCAATTATGCCTCGTTCCTGCATCTTCCCTGGATGTCGCAATGGTCAGGGCACCCACATTGAGACGCAGGAGGGAGTCAGAACAAACCCAGGCTGCTGCTGGAGTGAGCTGCCACCTGCAGCTCCGCGCCGCGCGTGCGTGTGTTTGTGTGTGTGTGTGCGTTGAGCTCCTGCCACGCGCGCCGTGAAACGCAGTGACTCGCTGACACAGATGAGATAACTTAGTTATCAACGTGATTACTCTTTATTTTAATCACCAACACAGACCCCGCATGCGATGTGACCGGGTCGGACCGGGTGCAGCCGCTCATCTTCTAAAATAGCGCTTATTATTAAACACATAACAGTGGAGTTATGAAGTATCTTTGTGTCCTCAACTTTAAAAACAAAAACAGAGTTGTTAGTGCACTAAAAACAGCGTAACTCTTGGAAAAAGGAGCTACTGGCAGCCAGAACTTAGATAAAAACGGAGCAGGTGGATCTCTGCTGTCTGCCTCTACACACAGCTCAGCTCAGCAGTACTGCGCTGAAACCACTCCCATGCACTGACACGCCCCCACAGTTTCAGACCAAGGGAAAATAATGTATTTTCATGATTTTTGACACTTAATTTTATAAGGAAAACAATGTTTTTAATCAGTCAGATTTATATGGGTGATTAATAACACATATTTATGCCATGTGACAAACTAAAAACACACATTTAATTTCACTTTACACGGTCTTTAACAAAATACAAAAAAATTCAGTTTAAATGTTTATTGGACTAGAATTTTTTAGATCTGTGATGAGTTACTCTTTTTTGTTCGATTACTCATAGATAATTATTGTTTGAATTTATTGTTTGAATTTATTTTTATTTTTTAAAAAGGGGCAGATATAATAAATGTATTCTTCTTTCTGCCACCTTTCATTTTATGTTTTTTTCTTTTCATATATCATGGGGCGGCTGTGGCGTAGTGGTAATGGCAGTCGTCCCCCGATCCGAACGTTGGAGGTTCAAATCCCGAGTTCCCATACCATGTGTCGTTGTGTCCCTGGGCAAGACACTTAACCCAGAGTTGCTCCCGGTAGGACTGGCTGGCGCCTTGCATGGCAGACCACCTCTACCGGTGTATGAATGTGTGTATGAATGGGTGGATGGCTGGTGCTGTAAAGCGCTTTAGGGCCCCTCATAGGGGTCTGGAAGGCGCTATATAAGTAAGCTCCATTTACCATTTATTTTTTCTTTAGTATTTTAAATGTAAAATGAATTTAAAAAAATAATTTTACCAATAATACAAGGGGAGACCATGCAACCTCCTTATAGAAAGGTTGGGAGTCAAACCTACAACCTTCCTACTGTGGGGTCACTAAGCTAGCCACTGCTCTGCCATGCCACCAACCAGAAAACAGTCTGGTAAATATTTTATTACATGGTATTTTGTAATGTGCTGTTTGAGTGTTAATCTGATCGGATTCAAGTCACCACCATTTTTCAGGATGGTACCAGTTTCTTCTCTACTTTCGTCCAGACAAACATCCATATGAACAAAAATTCTGCAAAAATGTCCAGATCTCAGATCTGCAGTCACCTCTTCTCAGAACAACAAGCTTGAATGTGTCCACTCTTTTGTGGACAAGTGAAAAAAACGTTCATCACCTCTCAAACAAGTTCTTCCAGTTCCATTTATTCTTTACAGTACGGTAATAGTGTATAATTTCTGCACAGTAAATAATGTCTAACATAAATGGACCATTTAACCTTTTTATTACTTCTGCAGAAGTGTGCTGCAGCAACAGCAATGTTAACAAATGCCAAATATGTTTTTTTTTTACATAACTACCACATCACATACCAATTTTTTTCTTATTTTGGCTGCTCCCTTCTTCGGGGGTTATCACAGCAAACTGTCACATGAAGAATCAACAATTATTTTTATGCCGGATGTCCTTCCTGACACAACCACAGACCACTGAGCTACCACAGCTTTGTGTGTGGAGCAGAGAGCTGCTATGTAGGGCACCTGGGGGGGAACAGATGGTGGGGGTTAAAGGCCTTGCTCAAGGGCCCAAATTGGGGTAAATGAGGATGGAGGCAGGTGTGGTTGCTTCACCTTTTCCACCCTCATTTCGATGTTGTCAATCCGGGGAGTCAAACCGGCAACTTTCCAATCACAGGCTCACCTTCTCTCTGTGCTGCCACTCCCCCATGTCACATACCAAATTCTAGATGTTGCTTTTGGAAACTTTTAATTCCTCTTTTGTTGGATGTAAATGCATTTTTTTGGATGATTGTTTCCTCTGGTTTTGGCTGCTGTGCAGCTGGAAGGATCTTTCAGAATCAGAATAAGCATTATTATCATTGCACCGAGATCCATCGAGAACATGTACATGCAGTCTTCCGGAATATGGACGTAGTGCACAAAGCTGCTGCTGTAAGCATGGCCTTTCTTATCGTTTTTCAGAATAATAATCTTACTTTGTAGATAGGAAAAGGGAGAGAACCATGAGGGTAGATAGTGGTATTACAAAAAAGATCTTTCACATCTTGTCTATCAGGACACAATTTGAGACCTCTACCAGCAAGCACATTTAAAAATATAAACATGATTACATGTGCATTTGACTCAAGGTGTTGAGATTTGTCCATGTGCGCTTTTCAGATCAGCTACAGTTCTGATGATGTTGTTTCAGCAATAGATTAAGCTTTTGTCCTTGGTTACCCATGACCCAGGAGAAATGTGATAGTCGGCCCGTCTCCGAGGTGGGGAGTTAGATTCAGATAAGCTTTGATTGTTGATTTTCTTTCTGGCAATTTTTTTTCGTCAGCCTTGAGTCCAGCTGAACGTTCTGGTTCCAAAATGGCCTAATTGTGGGGATCCATTCCACTGATCCATGTTATGAGCCTCCTCAAGGTTGCTCCCACCACACTGATGAGTCCCAGAAGCCGCAGTTGGCCTGCAATTCTCATAAATTGCCTCCAACTTATGGTTTAGCTTGTAAGTCAGCTGGTTTTGAGTACTTACAGCAGCAACCAAACCTTCCCCCCTGACTCGGAAGCTTTATTATGGCCGAAATTACTGCCAATGTCTTCTTCAATAGTTGATAAAACAGAGCCCCGCCAATGCCAATAAGCAGAGTCCATGCATCATAAATCAAAATATGTAAATATCTTCAGCGTCCTCCTGAGACAGGACTGAGAGGCACATCAACTGCCACACTCCCCATGGGTACATGACGTACCCCACAGCGTGCGTCTCAGCTGGACAAGCAGGTTCTCCAGGACCTTGTTGTTTTGTTGACAAAATCTTGTTGATAGTGTTGAATGTCCAGGATACCAGATCCATAATCTTAATTTATGTTTGGGAAATGTGTACAAGGAGCTTCAGACACTTAGAGAGCGAAGCAGGGAAAGGAAAAAAAATGGAGAGGAAAGTCAAACAGCCACCTCAAGTGAGAGCCAGAAATATTTTTTTTACTGAAATGTGGCGGACACAGATGCATATATTTCATGTCAGAATGTGCTCTTATTGTGAAAGGGATAGAATATAAGGAGAACAGTTCACCGGTTGTAATTCAGTTGTTTCTCCTGAGCTTGATGTTGGAAGACGTTGACAATAAATCGAGACTCAAAATATTTTTTGTCTCTTTCTACCGACTTCCACATTGATGACCCTGAACATCTGATAATGTTTTCTAACGAGAACTCACAAGATGCTGATGTTGCTTCTTCATCAGCCATGTTTTCGGACCAAGTTTTTTGCCGGGCAGACGTTACTCCAACCGCCGCTGACTCGTCTCCTGTCGTTGCTTCATCTGCTATGTTTGCAGCTGTTATTAAGTTCCATAGTTCTGGCAATAAGATCTGAAGCCATGGTTCCAGCATGTGGAAGCCCAGTTTCATCTCCGTGGGATAACCACGGACAAGACCAAGTACTTTCATGTTGTTGCTGCTTTATATTATGGTTCCACCCGCCGTATGATGGGTCTGCTGCAGGACCCACCAAGCAGCACTAACAAGTACAGTGCGCTCAAGGCAAACTTACTGCGGCTTTGCCAACTGTTGGACGCGGAGCAGGCTGACCGTTTGTTGTCCCTGAGTGGCTTGGGGAATTGCAAGCCCTCCGAGATGATGGAGAACATGCTGGCATTACTTGGATCAGGGGATGTTTCCTTCCTTTTTACGCACCTGTTTCTTCACCAGCTTCCTCCACCTGTTCGCACAGCACTGGTCAGCTTCCCGCTGATGCGGAAAAAGGATTAGCGCTCTCTGGCTGAAGAAGCAGACCGGATTTTGTTAGCTACCAGGCTCTACAGCACTGGTTCTTAACCTGGGTTCGACCGAACCCCAGGGGTTCGATGAGCCGGTCTCAGGGGTTCGGCGGAGCCTCTGCCCCGGATGTAAAGACACGCTTGTGTAAACACCGGTGTGACCGGTGTTGCCAGATAGAGTCCCACCCGCCCAAAGCACTCTCTACCCGCAAAAGTCAGCAGGAAAATCGTGGTGAATCGCCCAATCTGGCAACACTGGTGACGGCTGCAATTCCACATTTAATGCTCTTATTTAAAAAAATGTCAGCCTAATTCAGCAAAAATGTGCTCTCTCAACTTCATTCTCGTGATGCTTCTTTCTGCAATTTTAGCTACTTTTTAGCTGAATCTTTTTTTTCTAATTTTAGATTTTCTTCAGATAATTTCCACATTTTTGTGCTCATTTCTGCTTCTTTCAGCCTAATTGGGCAAATATATTATTTTTGCTTTCTTCTGCTAATTTAACTTTATTCTACCTTTTCAGCAACATTTTTTTAGTAAATTTTTTCTGGTTTAAGGTAAATTAAATTTTTTGTGGTAATTTCTGACACTTTCAGTGCATTCCTGCACCATTCTAATGTTCGGTGGTTATCCCGGGACAGGTGCTGAATCGTGTTTTTGCCATGCGTGTGGAATTAGGCCTGTATTTGCAAGAGCAGCAACATTGTCATGCAGATTGCTTCAAAAATCCTGATTTCATTGTGATTTTAGCTTACATAACTGATATATTTGCATAAAATCATATTTTATAATATAAAATATGATTTTTTTTCCCGAACCCCTCTTTTTTAATATATAAAATTTATATATTAAAGAGAGGGGTTCGGTGAGTGGGCATATGAAACTGGAGGGTTCGGTAGTGTAGTAATATAGGAAGGGGTCAGTTTACTGACTTACCTATATTTTAGATGTATAAATTGGCAGGGTTTAGACTGACACAAAAATACATCATTAATTAAACGAGTTCTCTCTTTTTCAGTTTAATACCAATAATTCTATACCTTGACCAGATGTAATTCACAGGAAACGTTAAACTTATGTTGGCACAGCAGGACTGCACCATTTATTTAACATAATTATAAATTACATCACACATTTGTACATGATTGGTTGATTATTTTTCCTATAATTAACTTCAGCACAGATGAAATATAGGAACAACAGAACAAGTGAAAGATGATATTTTACTCATTTCTGCAGGTACATTAACTTAGTTTCTGGCTTAGGAAGATAAAGGTTTAGGAGGAAGGAAATGGAGGAAAAGAAATTAAGAGTCAGGGAGTTATCTTGATGTGTTTAACCAGAAACATGGCAGTTCTCCGGCCGAACAAAGCTACACGTTGGTACCCTTGGCAAAGCATTTGACGACTTTTACCTCGTGAAGATGGTCAGTCTCCCTCGGTCCAGTTTGGTCAGTTCGTTTACCATTCTCAGCGTCTCCAGACGTGCGCCTTGACTCGAACCGAAAGTAACAGCAGCTCCTGGTGTTGTTTTCAAGATAAGACGTTCCTTAAAGGAATGTCAATAAAAGAGCTTTTTCAGCTGTTGAAGATGACTTATAACTTGGCAAGTTATAAGCCTTTAACTGAATGACGTGGTCATTAGCGTGTTGACCAGACGATCATCAGTTCCTTGGGGAACCTCATGGCATTGAGGTCCTCAGCAAACTCCGTCAGTTCCAGCAACAGCTTAGAACTTTAAGGAAGGCTCCCAGATCAGTGACTTGTTGTTCTTCTCCGATTGGTCCAAACAAACCAGTGGATGAAGGTCACTCGGATAGGAGAAGATCAGTTTTTAGAACAGAGAAGAAGTTGTTTAGAATGAAGACAGAGAAACAGATTAGACTGGAGCCAGCTTCATAAAACAACTGATTAAAACTGCATTCTAACTTCTGTAAGATGATTTATTTTGATTTGTTTTGATGTAAGATGATTTATTTGTGCAGTCATGTATTTAGGTTACTGTGTCTTTAAGAGATTTCTTCTTCGTGGGTTTTTGGGTGTGTTCAGACTGAGCGGGGGAAAACTGCGGCAGACGTGGGCTGCGTTCATGAGGGAATGACGTTGGATTGAAGAGCTGAATAAAGTTCGTGCAGCCAAGCTTAACCCTTTCAGCGTGATTACTCCTTCTCCACCCCACGACCTTCAGATGTGTTCGTGACACTTCTCCACCTCAAGCGGTGGTGTTACACTGGTGGCAGCGGGTTTGTGGACGCTTTCAGCGATTGGAGCGGTGAGCACATGCTTAGCATGCTATTAGCCAGATAGCTAATGTTGCACATGCTGATAGGCGCATTTAGCTGCTGCTGAGGACGGACTTTTTTCTCCTCCATTTCTCTTTTTTTTTTTTTTTTCTTCTGCTGCTAGTTACAACGACCAATACTCAGTTATGGAGAGTAATTTTTGGGAACAATTACCTTTTCATTCTGCTGCTGGCCGTGCCAGGCCACAGTACAGCCACATGTTTGTGGGGGATGGAAAAGAAGATTTTTCAAAATGGTGCAGACGTTTCGAAGTGACTGTTGCTGCTGATCCTGATGCTAATGAGGATAGTTTGGCCAAACTGTTACCTACATGCTTGGGGGGAGCTGCTTTTAGTTACTGGGACAGTCTATCTGATGCAGTTAAAACAGACTATTCAGCCACAAAAGAGAAGCTGAAGAGCGTTTTTGGACAAACTGCTTATTTGTTGACTTTCCAAAGCTACATTAATGCACGCAGTCGCCTTCCTGGTGAAGCTCTTCCTGTGTTCGCTGCAGAAATTTGCCGTTTGGTCGAGGAAGCTTTTCCAACTTATGGCGATGATGCTAAACTGGGAGAAAAGTTTAGACGCTTTATTGCTGGACTTGACCCATACCTCCAACTGAGATGTCATGAGCAGGGGGTTAAAACATTGGAGACTGCGCTACAGTTGGCTATTCAAATTGAAGCTGCTCACCAAGCTACTAGAGTGTTCACATCCCCAGCTCCGGTGCAGTCTTCTTCTACGCCAGCTTACCCTGCTGTCTCACCTGGGTGGTCTACTCAGCTCCCTTCACCTGCTCCTCAAGGAGTCCACTCAGCTACGGGGGATGATTTCAAGAAAATGGCAAACACGATCGAAATGCTGGCGGACAAAGTTCATCAGCTACAAATGACGGTTGACCGCCAGCGTGAGGACGCATATCGACAGGACAGGCGGGATTATGGATTTCGTCATCGGAGCTCCGCTTCGGCTGGACGAGGTGAGGGCAGATATTCATCGGATGACTACCATCTGTCACCTCCACGCCGCAGAGACTCATCGGACGACCGGAACACACATCGCCGCAGCACCTTCCGCACATCACATGACGAGGAACGCAACCAACGGGAGTCACCTGCTCGAACCAGCTCATCTGAACGCTACTCGCAGGGCTACAACGCTACAAACAGGGGCTATGCTAGCCGTGGTCGCTCTCCGGGCCGCTATGAAAGTGGCCGCCTTCATCGCTCTCCCAGTCCGGCCCGGGTACGGTTCCAGTCTCCTGCACGTCAAGACCGGGAGCAGGGAAACTACAAGTAGCTGACAATGAGGGCAAATTGTCAGCTACCAACTTCTCTTTGGCCCAGACGGACAACGACATTCACCCTGACACAGGTACTACTGACAGCTTGTGTGTGACTGATGTAGACAAAAGATATGTGTCAGTTGTTATTGAGGACACTGTGGTGCATGCTTTTGTTGACACAGGAGCTGACGTTTCTATTATTAGTGAGACTTTTAGAATGGCTACACCTGCTCTTCAGAGAAAACCCATTATGAAACGGTTTATCCCTCTCACTGGGGTCACAGGTGATCCCCTTGACTCTGTAGGCTCCATTTATGTGAACCTAAGTATTGCAGGTGAGCCCATGACACATACACTTCAAGTTGTCAGAAACTGTACTAAACCAATCATTTTAGGTTGGGACTTTATGGTGGCAAATGGCATTACTGTTGACACTCGCACCATGACATGCAATGTAGCTGGTACAGCTGTACCACTAGTTAGTCCACATTTGTACATTCCCTGCCTGACTGC
>JBBPBX010079307.1:0-13687 GCA_038048925.1 Garcialebias charrua
GGCGAAAAAACAAAAGAAAAGTCTTTATTTGCGGTTTTAATGCATGGAGTCAGCGGAGGAGAAAGCGATCACGTGACTTTTGGCGAAAAAACAAAAGAAAAGTCCGACTCCAGATCAGGAACGAAGGAGAATTTAATACATTTTGTGTCACAAAACATTCCTCCATGCGTCGCGACTCCGTCTCCACGACCACAGCGGCGCAAACAGCTGCAGGCTCCGGCGTGAAGAGGGTGAAGGCTGTCGGGTGAGGACCTGTCAATCAAATCGTAGCGCCCACCGCGCGCGCATAGGCTTGCGGAGTTTCAAAAATTCAGAGGTGCACGACACGCGCTAATCCCACGTGCGGGGCCAACGCGCAGGGGCGGGGACTGTGAAATTGCGTCACTTTTGGAGCGCGCACCCTCGCGCGCTGCGCGACGCTTTGAGTATGAATCTAGCTTAACACATCTAGCACCATCACATTGAACACAGGGGCCCCACAAGGATGTGTGCTGAGCCCCCTTCTATTCACCCTGCTAACACACGACTGCACACCATCATACAGCTCCAACCACTTCATCAAGTTTGCGGACGACACAACAGTGGTGGGTCTCATCAGCAACAACGATGAGACGGACTACAGGAACGAGGTGAGCCGCCTGGCCTTGTGGTGCGGACACAACAATCTCACTCTCAACGTGGAGAAGACAAAGGAGATTGTTGTGGACTTCAGGAAGAGGGATGCCCAACATGCCCCTCTGACCATCAACAGCACCACAGTGGAGAGAGTAGACAGCACCAAGTTCCTGGGAGTGCACGTCTCAAAGGACCTGTCCTGGAGCAGGAACACTGCATCACTGGCCAAGAAGGCTCACCAGCGTCTCTACTTTCTCCGCAAGCTGAAAAGGGCTGGAGCTTCAACCCCCATCATGTGCACCTTCTACAGAGGTGCCATAGAAAGTGTCCTGACAAGCTGCATCACTGTGTGGTTTGGTGCATGTACTGCATCCTGCCGCAAGAGCCTCCAGCGCATCGTGAGAGCAGCTGAGAAGATCGTGGGCACCTCCTTGCCCTCACTGCAGGACTTACACAGCAAACGCCTCACTCGGAAAGCCCACTGCATGGCAGGTGATCCCACACACCCACTACACAGCCGCTTTAGACTGCTGCCATCAGGGAGGAGACTGAGGAGTCTCCAGGCTCGAACCAGCAGACTGAGAGACAGCTCTGTTCATCAGGCAGTCAGGATGCTAAACACTCTGCCTGCTCTGCCTCCCCTCCCATTTGAACTGCCTTAACACAAAAAACTTTCTCACACATTACCACACAACACAAAGATTTTAACACTGGACTCTGTGTCATCAAACGGGTTATTCACTAAACTCTCGGTCATGTGCTCATTCAGTTTGCACTACTCTCATATTTGCACTAATGTTTGTATTACATCACTGCCTATAGTCATACTACTGTTTACACTCACTGTTTACATACTACTGTTTACATTCACTGTTTACATTTATTAATACTGTTTACATTTATTACTACTGTTTACATTTATTACTACTGTTTACATTTACACTACTTTTATATCTACACTACTGCTGATACATATACAGTACAGTATTCTCTGACCAGCCTTATTTAAGGATGCCCAATGTGCCTTATGTGCCTTACTGCATATGCCACTTTTGCCTCTATACCAACATCAACAACTACCTCATACATATACTGTGTACATTAACTCATATGCTGCTTTGCCACTCTTTGCAAATGTCAATGCTAGAACCTTCAGTTTATTTTATAGATATACTTTTTATACTTTTTTTATACTACTATGCAAAAACTCAGGACAGTATTACACTTTTATTATTTCATTTTATGCTTATGTTCATTAAATGTTTAGTGTTTTAGTGTTGGTGTAAATTTTCATACTTTTATACTACTATGCAAAAACTCAGGACAGTGTTACATTTTTACTATTTTATGCTTATGTTTATTAAATGTTTCAGTGTTTTAGTGTTTAAATGGTTACTGTTGCACCGAGGGACTGAGAGAAACGCAATTTCAATCCTGTGCATGTCCTGTACATATTGCAGTTCTGACAATAAAGTTGACTTTGACTAGTCTTTGACTTGAAAGGGCCTCGGCTCTAAAGGAGTCAAAATAATCAATGCTTTCTTCACAGAGACCTTTCTCAACCTTGTAAAATACTGTAAATAAATGGGAGACTGATAAGCCTGTGTTGCACCAAAATTTCCCATCTGTTGTCTTTTTCTTCCTTTTTGTGTTTGTTATTGAGCTGTACTCTGGGTTTTGATGAATGTCTGCCATTTTCTACAGGTCACTGCTGTGATTGTAAAGTGTGAAAACTGACTTTTTCTTTTTTAAACAGAAAAGGTTTGTTCCCTGCATGAACATCCCCTCCACTGGGAACAGCATGTGCAATGACCAACTGTGATAGCTGTCCTTACTGTCACACAGAGATCTGAATGGTAATCATTTTCTGTTTGTTCTTAACATTAGTTTAGATATTGATTAGTGAATAGTAGATTTTCATAGTTAAAATTATTTTCATTAGTCTGACTCTTTAGTTAACTATTTGCAGTGCACACATTTAGTTGACTGTATCTGTCAGTTCTTTATATTTTAGTGAAATGCAATAAATTAATTTATTTGTTTTGAGTTACCAGTTTCCTTTGGAGCTGCTGGAGTCACTCAGAAGAGCTCCAGCTAATTGATGTCCTTATATGGCTGGCAAACCTCTTCAGAGGGTTATTCCATTTGTTTGCCAGGGGAAGGAGAAATTTGGTTCTCTTTAGTTTAATTTTACCATCTCTTTAATGTTTCTTCTTTTGGCAGTTTAGTTATAATAGTATTTATTCAATTTAAAGATTTAGCATTGTGTTGACCAGTATTTGTTTAAGTTGTTGTATGTTTAATTACCCCTTGTGTGTCAGCAGTGGTCTGATCAGCCACTATTTAAGTTCCCCTTGTGTCTTGTTTGTTAGGTCAGTTTTGTGCTTGAATTGTTTGTGCTACAACCTGAGCTTCAGTTTGCAATGTTGACCTCAGTTTTGGGGCCCAATTCACAATTTTTGGACTTTTTGTTATAAATTAAGAATATTTTTTGAAATCCATTCAGCGTTTCTCTGGCTGGTCTGTGTATGAAACCCTCACACCAACTGTAGACAAGTTGAGTATTAAAGTAAAAACATATTTTATAAAGAGTGACTGGAGAAAGATACACTTCCTAACCCAACAGCTTACAGAACCATGTTTAAAGGGGACCACACATGCAAAATTCACTTTTTAAAGTTTTTTTTTTTTACTCAACTTTGGGTATGTACTTCATAAAAAAACAGTCCTAAGGCCAAAGAAATGCACCCAGTGGTTTATTTACTCTAAGTAGATTTATTTGTCTGTGATACAAACGGTTCGTTCCTCACTTCCTGCGGTTTGTGACGTCACAAACCGCAGCCACAACCCACCACAACCTGAGTCCAGCCCCTCACCTAGCAACCCCTGGTTAGGCTCAACCAGAGCCATATATATAGAGAGTTCTGACACTCTTTGAAGTCGCCGATAGGCGGTCAATCGTTCCAAACAACGGCTATGGAAACCTTGTGGAGCTGCGCCCTCTGGCGGCGACGGAGCGCTACTGCAGGCAGAGTCAGACTGTAAAACAGCCATGGAACGAATCGCCCCCTCCATGACCCACGTGACTTCCGCATTCCATTCTTACAACGGAAGTCTATGGAAGTGTCGCAACTCTCACTTTATATGGCTCTGGGCTCAACCAGAGCCATATATAGAGAGAGTTCCGACACCCTTTGATGTCGCCGACAGGCGGTCAATCGTTCCAAACAACGGCTATGGAAACCTTGTGGAGCTGCGCCCTCTGGCGGCGACGGAGCGCTACTGCAGGCAGCTTCAGACTGTAACCAGAGCCATGGAACAAATCGCCCCCTCCATGACCCACGTGACTTCCGCATTCCATTCTTACAATGGAACTCTATGGGAGTGTCGCAACTCTCACTTTATATGGCTCTGGGCTCAACCCACTTCTGTATTAAACACATGACTGTTTTTTTTCATGATTTCATCTCATCTTTTGTTTATATGTTCTTAATTTCATGTGTACAGCACTTTGTTGCAGCTGTGTTTTTTTTAAATGGCTTTATAAATGTAGCCGGGTCGGGTGTGGTTAAAATTGAGTTCTGAAGTTTAAAAGGTTTAAATATACTATTTTAAATAAATAAAATTGGTTAAAATGGTTGTACCTAAAAAGTTACCTTTAAAAGCACGCAGGCCCGTTTGCAGAGGAGGTTTGGGACAAGTTTACACACTGACACCAGTTAAATTGCACAATTATTTAATTAAATAAAATCCTAAGTTTAAAATATTTACAGTTTAAAAAGACTAAAATCCAATCAACATTAAAAGTGCAAAAATCCTAAGTTTAAAATATTTACAATTTAAAACAAGGGCAGCAATAGCTCCAGTCAAAACTAAAAGTGCAATTCATTTCAGTACATTCAAAACAGGAAAAAAAAAACACACACACACAAACATACACGCACACACACACACTTCCTACACCAAACCAGGAGTACCGGTACTGTCAATTCCTGGAGGGATTCGGTAACAGTTCAGAGGACAGTTCAGAGTCCACCCTGGTATGGTCTGTCGTCCGGAAGAGACGCCACTCGGCAGCCGACGCCTGTTTAGTTGAGCTGGACGTTAGGCCCAACTCAGCCCGCAGGACGCGTGACGCGGCCCGCCCCACGCCGTCCAGGCAGCGGACACTAATCCAGGACCAGTCAGCAGATGATGGGCGACCCAGGTGGAGGCAGAACACCAGTCGGGACAGCCGTAGACGAACACCCAGGACAAATAGCCGACAGAAGGACGCCAAGGACAAACAGCAGGGAACTAAAACAATAAATATTTAACATTAAAATCTAAAAAGTATAAAACAGAGACAAAATAGCGCTTTTACTCACCACCGAGCTCCACCTCTAGCAGAGAGGGAAGCAGGAAGCTTGGCAGTGGTCGCGAGAACAATACGCTAGCGCGTGACACAGCCAGCATGGATGACGTGTGTCAACTGAGAGAACTGAGCCCGTTTTAAACAGGAAGCCAGCCCCAGACCCACCAATCACATCGCAGCAACTGTGGTGCGTTTAATGTCCGCAGGACATCCCAGTACCACATAAATAAAGTATAATTGTTATTTTTATGTTTTAGTTCAATTTTTAGTGTATTTGCGATCGCTGCCAACGCGTAGCCGGTAGAAACGAAACGAGCAGACAGCCGGCGTAGGGACCCGCGGCAACGGGACCCTGCTTCTGGCGGATGGAGCAGAGCTTCAACTGTACAGCCTCGCTGCAGCCTCGCAGCAGCCTCGCAGCAGCGAGGACCTTCTCCTTACGGATTAATTTACGGGAGACACTTGGTGAACTTTGTGTTGTCTTGACTGGAACAGCGATAACTCCCAAAATCGCCGCGTGCAACGAGCGGAGCTGGCGAACACCGGAAGAGGAACAAGCTAACATTAGCATCGGATTCGGGTGGTCTCATGCTAAAAGGAGCAGCAAATTGCGGCGCGCTCAGACGGGTTTCGGTAAGTTATCTTAAGCTAGCACTAACAGTAAGTCAAATGAGTAATAAAAAAAGAGCTAATTTTAAAACAACAACACATTACAGATACTGGCTGTTACAGAGGGCGTAAACAGATCGTTGAAGGGCGTGGACTTCAGAACTCAGTATCAGAAACCGGTCGTTCAAAACGAAAGTTAAAAATGGCAGAATTAAAAAGGGTATAATTGATTATCTAAGAATTATTTTGTGTATTAAAATGAATTAATATTGTCAAGATAGCACACAGACATAACATAAAAATTTTAAAGACCTATATGTGGTCCCCTTTAAAACTGAAACCAGACGTCTTCTATGGGAGCTTTACTTTTCTTCTGTCTCTGCACAGCTCCAACAAGGTCTTGCCAAGTATTTCAGTCATGTTTGAGCTTTGGACTTTGACTGAGCCATTGCAGCACAATGGTTGTTTTCTTTATTGGTGATCTGATTGGAAATTTGCTGGTGTGTTTAAAATCACTGCCCCTCAGGATACATCCCCCTCTTCAGATTTGACACGAGAGTACTTCAGGGTTCAGAAATGTTACTTGGCTGTAAAACAGACACAGATAATTTTCCCATCACTGAGCTGAAGAGTATACTCTTCAGCTCAGTGATGGGAAAATTATCTGTTATTATCTATTTCCTCATACATATATGTATGAGGAAAAAAGTTTTATTTTTAAACAGGAAGCTATGTGTTTAAGTCAAATTATTTTTACTTAATTTGTCTGTGAAAAATACTTTTTTCCAGAAGTGTTGGCATTTGTGCAGTTAAGTTTTTGTCCCTCGTCGCCTTCGCGGAATGAAGAGTGGAATTCTCCATCTGTCCGTATTTTGAGCTTGATAATTTGAAAAATAAGTGAGGTGGCACCTTACATTTTGGTGTGTGGCTGCATAGCCTAAGAAATATCACTATCAAAAATTGGGTTGACACATCAAAATTCAAGACGGCTGCCATCGATCCAGGGCCACTGGGGTCAAAGGGACTGCTCCAGGCATATAAATGTGCTGGAGCTGCGTGCGGTGCATTTGGCACTCAGGCACTTCCTGCCCCAACTGGACGGGAGGCATGTCCTTGTTCAGTCAGACAGCACTTCTGTTGTATACCACATCAATTGCCAGGGGGCACTAAATCAGCGCTGCTTCTCAGAGTGTCCAGGGAGCTCCTGGAATGGGCCTCTCCTCGTCTGCCCGCCTTGCGGGTGGCATACTTACCAGGGCGACACAATCAGGTCACAGATTTTCTCTCCCACCAAGGATCTTCTCCAGGAGAGTGGTCCCTCCACAGTAACATAGTGCGGATGATCAGGGACCGTTTTGGTCAAGCGGAGGTGGACCTGTTTGCAACAGAGGAGTCAAACCAGTGTCCCCTGTGGTACTCCCTTACGGGGGCGTCGTGTATGCTAAGCCAGGACGCGCTGGCTCATCCTTGGCCAAGGGTGCTTCTATATGCCTTTCCATCCCTCACTCTGATTTGGCCAACCCTTCACAGAGTCCTAAAGGAGGGCCATAGGATGCTATTGGTGGCCCCATATTGGCGACCATGGTTCACACTGCTACGGAGTCTATGTTAGAACGTCCTATTGTGTCTTCCAACCAGGAGGGACTTGCTGTCTCAGCTGGGGGGGGGGGGGCTGCTATGATGATAATAATGATGTATTTTCCTGTCATCTGCGTATGTTTCCCACACACAGACGAAATTCGTCTCTGCATTTAAAGGTATTGTGACATGATTTTGTAAATTTGAATATTTGTCAGAACATATATATCTTATATCATTGAGCTCTGGTCGTTTTTGCATAATAAATTATAAACATATTAAAATTTTATTCGAAATTATGCTAAATTTTTCTCTGGTATTTGCTGGGATACGCCCCTGAAATTCCGCGCATTTCCGCAATACGTCATCACCAGTCGTCGTCACCAGTCATCAACGTCACAACGGGCAGAAGGCAGAGCCTTGCCCGTTTATTAGGTGTGTTAACTGCTTGCCATACAGATTCATTTCCTGAAGGATCGCCTTTTATTTGTGTAACTTGAAAAATGCCGTCACGTTGTAGTGCATTTGTGTGTTCTAATATCAGCAGTGAACAAGTGAGCCTTCACAAATTTCCAAAAGATGACAAACTTTGTCAAGAATGGACCAGACAAGGACCGGTGGGTTCCAGGAGTCCTATGTCTGCAGCGACCATTTCACTGCCGATTGTTTTCAGCACCTGGTATAAAAGAATCTTTAGGATTACCAGTAAGATTCAGAAGACTTTTAAAACCGGATGCTATTCCTACTATTTTTAAAAGAAAATCTACAGAAGAAAGTCCCACAGGAGCTACCATGTCGAAACAACGCAGGGACCATCGGAAGACTGTCCAGGAGATGAGTAAGTCTTTGTGTAAACATAATCGGAGGTGTGTAGTGTTTTAGATTATAAACTATTTATTTTACGTGAGTTCATGTTGTTTTACTTTATACACTTTGAGTGTATAAAGCCAATTATCACGGCAGATTATGTTTGTTCGCTGCTAACAAGCTAGCCGAATCAGATAGCTAACACAATAGCCGCGATACAGGCCACGTTGCTAATGATGTATTTTTAAATTATGTCTGCGCCATCAGGTAACATCTGTAGTTTCCTTCTATTCGGGGAGGGATATTAATGAGAGTTTTGGATGATTTACTGTCTTAAAATGATATATCGCTGACGCAACCGGTAATAAGCCGACATAGCAGCTAACAAACATTAGCCGAGTGCCCGGAGCAAACACGTTGCTAATGATGTATTTTTAAATTATGTCTGCGCCATCAGGTAACATCTGTAGTTTCCTTCTATTCGGGGAGGGATATTAATGAGAGTTTTGGATGATTTACTGTCTTAAAATGATATATCGCTGACGCAACCGGTAATAAGCCGACATAGCAGCTAACAAACATTAGCCGAGTGCCCGGAGCAAACACGTTGCTAATGATGTATTTTTAAATTATGTCTGCGCCATCAGGTAACATCTGTAGTTTCCTTCTATTCGGGGAGGGATATTAATGAGAGTTTTGGATGATTTACTGTCTTAAAATGATATATCGCTGACGCAACCGGTAATAAGCCGACATAGCAGCTAACAAACATTAGCCGAGTGCCCGGAGCAAACACGTTGCTAATGATGTATTTTTAAATTATGTCTGCGCCATCAGGTAACATCTGTAGTTTCCTTCTATTCGGGGAGGGATATTAATGAGAGTTTTGGATGATTTACTGTCTTAAAATGATATATCGCTGACGCAACCGGTAATAAGCCGACATAGCAGCTAACAAACATTAGCCGAGTGCCCGGAGCAAACACGTTGCTAATGATGTATTTTTAAATTATGTCTGCGCCATCAGGTAACATCTGTAGTTTCCTTCTATTCGGGGAGGGATATTAATGAGAGTTTTGGATGATTTACTGTCTTAAAATGATATATCTCAGACGTGACCGGTGTCAGGGACTCTTGTTAGCCAAGATAGCTTCTAAAAAAATTAGCCGAGAGCCCGGAGCAAACACGTTGCTATGTATGCATTTTTAAATTATGTCTGCGCCATCAGGTAACATCTGTAATTTTTTTATTCAGGGAGGGTTTATTAATGAGAGTTTTGGAAGATTTACTGTCTCAAAATGATATCTCAGACGCGATAGGACATGCTCCGCCATTATTATTTAAATGCACGTTGGAGCGTGCCTTCCCGTTGTCACGTCAAGATGATGTTTTGCGGAAATGCGCAGATTTTTAGGGGCGTATCCCAGAGAAAAAAACTACCATAACTTGGAATAAAAATTTAATATATTTATAATTTATTATGCAAAAACGACCAGAGCTCAATGATATAAGATATATATGTTCTGACAAATATTCAAATTTACAAAATCATGTCACAATACCTTTAACCCAACCACCTACCAGGTGGTGCAGTGAGCAGCCATAGAAAGCGCCCCAATCCTCAACATCTTCAGCCGTGGGTCTAGCCACTGCAGGGCCAAGACAGCAGCTGAGTGGAGTTTCGAGCTGCGTTAGACGCACCATTTTGTGCGCCAGGGCACCCTCTACTCATCAGCAGTACGAAAACAGGTGGTGTCTATATTCCCAATGGTGTTCTAATCACAATGAAGATCTAGTCTTCTATACAGTACCCACCATTCTGGAGTTTCTCCCATCTCTCCTTGGTAAGGGTCGCTCTCCGTTGACACTTAGGGTCTATGTAGGGGCAATATCATCTAATCACGCCGGCATCAATGTCTGTACAATGGGAAGCCATAATCTAGTCTCTCTCTTTTTGCGTGGTACCTGTAGGTTGCACCTGCCGACAGCTACACCTGCAACAAGTTGGGACCTGCCCTTGGATCTTGATGCTCTGTGCCGCCCTCCATTCGAGCCTCTGATGCAGGCGGACCGCAGGTGGCTTTCATGTAAGACAGCCTTTCTGCTGGCTATTGCCTCAGCAAAGAGGGTTGGCGAGCTACATGCTCTTTCAGTTAGTCCCTCATGTCTCAGATGGGGCCCTGAGTGTAAGAGTGGCACCTGCTGCAGCTCCAAGATGGCCGCCAATCATCCACAGCTGACGGTCATCCACCTGACGAGCTACACCTCTACTTAAGGCTGCAGTCGAGTTCTACTCTTCGCTGAAGCATTCTATGCCATACATGGTATTTATGCTTCTAGCCAGTTTGTGAGTCTATTGAGAGAAACTTACCCTGTGCTTGTTTTTGTTCTCAGCCCTCGGATTCTCCTGGTTCCAGCTCTTTGCTTGTCGTGCTTTGCCCTCCAGCCACTTGCCTGCCTCACTCGCCCTCTGGGACTCCATCTCAAGGACTTAAGGACTCTCTGGGATCATCCTCCTCTTTTCATCCGTAAGGAAAAAACAACAAACAAACAAGATCAATTACCCTGGAAGACTTCTCTGATCAAACCCATCTGACTGTCTGTTTTTTCATCTTCCAGAAACCCAGAGGACCCTTGTATATTTGTAAATAGTAATTCCCCACTGTAAATAATAAACACTGTTACTTGTACCTTTTTGTCTTGTGTCGTTCTGGGTCTCGTTACCAACTGGGTTACCTTTTGAGATCTTAACAGTTAATGCTTCAGCCATACTAAAACCCAGAACGAGACCATGAACGCACAAGCTTCCTCCTCGCAGGCCATAAGCCAGACTCCAGAGGAGTTGCTGAAACAAGTATTAACTCAACAACAAAAGACCCAATCTGACATGCTAGTACTCGGAGGTATGGTTAATTCAGTACTGAAGCAACTTGCTTCTCCTCTCCCAGCTCCTGCTGCCACCTCACCCTCAAACCCTCCCAGCACCAGTTCAAACAATAACTCTCCTTCTCCTCAGCAGTTACTGGTTAAACCATCTGAACTCTTCTCAGGAGACCCAGCGTCATGTGAGGGATTCCTCCTACAGTGCAAACTCGCCTTCAAAGGGGCTCCTCAGCTCTACTCCACGGACATCGCTAAGATTACATATCTGAACAGTCAGCTTTCAGGTAAAGCCCTCCAGTGGGCATCTTCTTACCTCCACAACCATGAGTTGGACTTTGTGTCGTTCGACCAGTTTCTGAACGAGTTCCGCAGGATTTTTGACCGGCCGTTGCAACAACCCAATGCAGAGAAGCGTTTGTTGGGATTACGTCAGGGCAGACGACCCGTCTCCGAACACGCTCTGGACTTCCGCATTCTCGCGGCTCAAACGGGGTGGAACGACAGGGCGCTCCAAGGTACTTTCTTGAATTCTCTCTCTGATTATGTCAAGGACCAGATTGCAGCAAGAGACGAGCCTCCTAACTTCGACGCGCTAATTAATTTGGCGATCTCCATTGACGAACGTTTCCGGGAACGTCGCCGAGAACGGGACTACAATTACCAGAGACCCAACACTTCCGGTTTCTTCACGTCATCAGGTGGGGACAATAATTTCAGTCACAACTCCCGAAGCTCGCTACCACCATCTACTGGATCTCAGCTAGCATTGCCTGCACCTGAACCAATGCAGATTGGCAGAACTAATTTAACAGCAAGTGAAAGACAGAGACGTAGGACTGCTAACCTGTGCATGTATTGTGGAAATGAGGGACATTATATTGCTTCATGCCCGCTTTTGGGAAACGACAACGCCCACCGATAGAACGGAAGTTATTGGTGGGCACTTCCTCTTTCACTTCCATGCGCAGATTAATTTTACCTACGGTTATTCAGTTCAAACAAAACCGTTTTCCTGTGTCAGCATTAATTGACTCTGGTGCTGAACAAAATTTAATTAGTCATGATTTAGTCAAGAAATTCTCTCTCCCCGTTCTGGACATTGACCCAGTTTCTATTACTGGAGTAACTGGGGAGACTTTAGCGCAGATCCGTTTTAAGACTGGAGATTTGCATTTAATCACATCTGGTAATCACCATGAATTTGTTAGTTTCTTTGTGTTTGATTCACCCAACACTCAAATGATTTTAGGGTTTCCCTGGTTAAAGAACCATAATCCCCACATCAATTGGGAGTTTGGCCGAATAGAGAAATGGAGTGACAAGTGTTTGAAGAATTGCCTTCGTTCAGGCATCTCCAACCCTTTAACCAGTGTACAAGAAACCGAGAACATTGATCTATCCACCATTCCCCCCGTGTATCATGATCTGTCTCCTGTATTCAGTAAAGTGAAGGCTCTCTCTCTTCCTCCCCATCGTCCCTATGACTGTGCCATCGACCTCCTTCCTGGGGCTCCTCTGCCATCTAGCCGTTTATATCACCTCTCGGGTCCTGAACGGGGATCCATGAAATCCTACATCGAGGAGTCTTTGGATTCAGGTATCATCCGCCCTTCTACTTCTCCACTGGGGGCAGGGTTCTTTTTTGTTGCTAAGAAAGACAAGACACTACGCCCTTGTATTGACTATCGGGGTTTGAACAGTATTACTGTAAAGAACAAGTACCCCTTACCACTACTTGACTCAGTCCATGAGCAGCTGCAACCAGCCACTATCTTCTCCAAGTTGGACCTACGTAATGCTTATCACCTCGTCCGTATCCGAGAGGGTGACGAATGGAAAACAGCCTTTAAGACACCCGTGGGACACTTTGAGTATCTCGTCATGCCTTTTGGCCTCACCAATGCTCCTGCAGTGTTTCAAGCACTAGTCAACGATGTTTTGAGAGACTTTATTGGTGATTTTGTGTTTGTTTACTTGGATGATATTCTCATTTATTCCAGGAATGAGGATGAACACGTCGCTCATGTCCGGACGGTGCTCCAAAGACTGTATGAGAACCAACTTTTTGTAAAAGGTGAAAAATGTGCTTTTCACACTTCTTCTGTTGCTTTTTTGGGTTTTATCTTTGGAGAAGGACACTACAGGGCAGACCCTGAGAAGACAAAGGCAGTGGTGGAGTGGCCGATCCCTGAGACTAGGAAGCAACTGCAACGGTTCTTGGGTTTTGCAAACTTCTACCGACGCTTTATCAAGGACTACAGTCGCATCGCAGCACCTCTGTCACAACTCACATCCACCAACAGAAACTTCAGATGGACCCCGGAAGCCAACTCTGCTTTTGGTAAGCTAAAACAGCTTTTTTCATCCACACCCATCCTTTGTCATCCAGACATCACTCGTCAGTTTATCCTGGAGGTGGATGCTTCTGACACTGGGGTAGGAGCCGTTTTGTCGCAGAGGTCAACTTTGGACAACAAAGTGCACCCATGTGCGTTTTTCTCTCGCCGTCTGTCTCCAGCTGAACGGAATTATGACGTGGGCAATAGAGAACTACTCGCTGTGAAACTGGCACTAGAGGAGTGGCGTCACTGGCTTGAGGGCACTGAGTTGCCTTTTCTTATTTGGACTGACCATAAGAATCTCACTTATCTCAGAGAAGCCAAACATCTAAATCCCAGGCAGGCACGTTGGTCACTGTTTTTCAACAGATTCAATTACACGCTGACTTTCAGACCTGGGTCTAAGAATGTTAAACCCGATGCTTTGTCTCGCCAGTTTTCTCCTCCAGATGCCCCAGAGGTTGAGGAGAACATCTTACCCCCGACTTGCATTGTTGGGGTA
>JBBPBX010079308.1:0-16421 GCA_038048925.1 Garcialebias charrua
ATTCCGCCCACCGACTCACAACATCCCGAGTTGAGGTCAGCAGCACGCCACCTCATCACGTCATTTGCACCGCATGTGGTACATGAGATGAAAACGAGATTATGTACACGAGGTCCCAGTTACATCCAACAACAATGAAAGAGAAAAACAGTAATAACATCTAGAACTAACTAAGAAAAGCATCAACTAGTAATACACTAAGCCTAATATAGTGGGAATAAACAGCAGCACGAACATGAGTTTGTATGAGCAGATGGTCACAGATGAATACAGCAACAAGAAAACAGATCAGCATCAGCATGATGTGATATTTTGCAGTGTTTATTTTTTATTTTATTTTTATTTATTCATGAGTCTAACAGCCTCAGGGTAGAAGCTGTTCCTCAGTCTAGTGGTTCTACATTTGATGCTCCTCAACCTCCGTCCTGAGGGGAGTGGGGCAAAGAGTGAGTGTGCTGGGTGAGTGAGGTCTTTCATGATGCAGGTGGCTCTTTTCCTGCATCTGGAGGTGTAAATGTCTGTGATGGTGGGGAGACTGACTCCAACAGACTTCTGTGCAGCCTTCACCACTCTCTGCAGTGCTTTGTAGTGTAAAATAAAATCAAACTCTCACACAACTGGTTCTTCAAGAATTTTCTTAAAAACAAAAGAACCATTTTCACAATATGAAGTACTTTTAAAACAGTACTGAAAAGCTGAATTACCTGAGCAGTTGATGCTTCATCAGATCAGATTACGACGGACGTGGACAAACACTTCGCTCCGGGACATAATGTACACTTCACATGCACGTTCTTGCCTTTTACCTCAAGGAGAGTAAAGTAATTTCTGTATTTCCACTTTGAAAACGCCAACTTTCCCTCCAAACTCGCCATTGCTGCCAGACTTCTGTTAACTTTTCAGATTTGAAGCTTCCTGCTGCAGCGTGTGTGAGCTGAACAACAAAACCGCTGATTGGCTGACCTCTGACTGACACTCTACCTTAGCCAATCAGCATCATCCTTTTTGTTTCGCCCCTCCCTCCCCTCTGCTCCCACGTCTATAGCTCAATATGTCTATGCTCCTACCCTCCCTCCCCTCTGCTGCTTCCCCCACCCTCCCTCACCAACAAGGGAAAAAAAAAAGTAAACAAGCAGCGAGAGACAGCGCGCAGAAGACAAAATAACGTACACCATTTAACCCCAAAAATACACTACACGCGGTCCGTGTCCGCTCCGCTCCGCAGGTCGCAGCTGAGCGAGTCCAAAGTCCACTGCCTCCGCTCAGCTCAGGTCCGCATGGATGCGCCGCTCCAAGACGCATGCGCGGGAATTGTGAGATTGCGCGATAAATCAAGTGATAAATAATGAAGTCAGAACAAAACAATTCATTCGGTGGAAGAAGGAGAACAACAGTAAAGGCTGCCTTGATCTTCTCTCGTAAATAAGCGACAGGACATGGTTTGAGCAACAGGAAGTGATGTTTACATTTCAGAATAAAATACTTTTTTATTTATTTATTTCTTGTATTGCGTTATTAGGTGTAGTCATAGTCATAAATATAATAGTTTAGTCATAGAATAGTGATAAATGATAGTTTGACAGCATTTTTGTACAAATAAATCCGTATAGAGCTAGGATTAGTCCGCCCGTGGTGATTTTATTTTGTAAATACGGAAGTTGTGCTCGTTCCTTTTCCTGTTGGTGCGACGTAATCTTCAAAAGTTGACTCCGGCACAGCTCCGGCGTCCGGCAGAAATAGAAAAATTTCTAATTTTGACGGACTGCCGTCCGCTCTCCGCAGCTCGCCGCCGCCGTGCGGAGCCAGTGTACTTTATCTCATTGATTATAATGGGTGCGTATTTGCTGCGGAGGTCGGACCGGAGCGGGGCGGAGCCGCAACGCGTGTAGTGTATTTTTGGCGTTAGTGTTTGTAACGGTAACGGCGTTGTAACGATAGACATAGTAACTACTTAGATTACCCGTTAATGAAAAAAATAACTCCGTTTGTAACGCCGTTTATTTATAACTCCGTTATTCCTATCACTGCTAAACACCGCAAGACAGCAACGTCTGCAGAGCCATAGCGCCACAGGTTAGGTCCAAGTACCCCTCGCTGCAGCAAACAGTAAGGGGCGGGGTCGTGCCCGAGGGACGAGCCATACCATATATGGAAGTAGCGCCATTGCACTCCGGAAATAAAGGGGGCGCCATTTCCTATACCAGCCTTTTAGAAAATACAGTTAAAAAAACGCACAGAAATGAACAATCCATCAGTAAATACACTAACAACACAAGAAAACTTATTTATTAATTTTTAGGCTTTGTTCTATGGATTAAGCACTTCTCATTACTTATTTCATTTTAAAAAATGTTGAACAAATGAGTGATCTTTACAAATGGCATATGGACAGAAAATTATTCAAATTTGATAAATGACATGGTATAAATGACATGGTATGTTATTTATGAAATACAGTAGCCTAGGCTGTATACTGTACTATGTTGGATCTCTTTTCATGAAACGTGTATTATTAAGCCTACAAAGAAAGAAGAGTTGTGCAGTCTTAGTGTTTGGATCACAAAACACAAAGTAGCCTGGTATCAATCTTAAATTTCTTTTGCAAATGTCATAACAAGGGTAAACTTAATTCAAGTTTGAAATTCCACTCTTTTGTAAGACTCAAAAAGAAGGTCATATTTTTTAATAGGTATCCTTTTTATCCAACTGATTGTTTTCTTCTCAGTGTTGAAGGAAAGTCAGAGTTACTGTTATGAATTGGTCATTAAAGTGCTGAATGTTATCATGCATTTAATTTGTAGAATAATAGCAGGAGGAATTGCCTTTACTTTTATTAAGTTGTAGCACATGTTGTACTCTCATGTCGATCAACAGTTGTGTGTTGTATGTGTTCAGGTATGTATCTACCTACATGAAATCATCAATTCAATCAGAAATAACCACACTAAAAACTATATTACTATTTACCTAATAAAAGACTACACAATGTGTAGTGTCTTTAAAAGTCAATAGTAAACTACCCCAAGACATTTCTTCACTACCATAAATAGAACCATTCTACAACATGTTTATGAAAGAATTTTTTTTATCAGGATCTGTTGTTCTCAGGCAGGTTTGAATGTGGTGAAAAATTTTATAAATAAGTTTCTAGTAGGCTATTACAGAACCCTTTTACCAAATTCTGATATCAGCAGTCGATATTCACCTCTCATGTCGTTTCAGTACAGATCTTATGAGGAAAATTAGCTATGCCAGAAACTGTTTTTAAATAAACTCTTACCATTTGAATATCAGAATCAGGTTTATTGGCCAAGTATGTTGACACACACAAGGAATTTGTTTCCGGCTGTTTGTGTCTCTCTAGAAAGTGTCTCTCTAAAAATGCTAAAAACTATACAGATACTTTACATAAAAAAAAAAAAACGTACAAATAATACACAAAATACAGAAGGATTCACATCACATGGGGGTTGTGAATGGGTTGGGGGTCACGCTGATGGATGTCTGATGATCAGCTGTTGATGATGGTGATGGCCTGGGGGAAGAAACTGTTTTTGTGTCTGACAGTCTTAGTGGACAGAGATCTGTAGCGTCTGCCAGACGGGAGAAGTTGGAACATGTTGTGACCCGGGTGTGTGGAGTCTGTGATGATTTTTCCTGGTTCTTGCGTGGTACAAGTCCTGAATGGAGGGCAGTGAAGCCCCGATGACTTTCTCAGCTGTCCTCACTGTTCGCTGCAGCCTGTTCCTGTCCTGCCTTGTGGCTGCTCCAAACCAGACTGTGATGGATGTACACAGGATGGACTCAATGACTGCAGTGTAGAACTGGATCAGCAGCTCCTGAGGCAGGTCCAGCTTCCTCAACTGGCGTAGGAAGTACAGTCTCTGCTGGGCCTTTTTGAGGATGGAGGTGATGTTGTGCTCCCACTTCAGGTCATGTGAGATGGTGGTTCCCAGGAACCTGAAGGACTCTACCGTAGACACGGGGCTGTTGAAGATTTTGAGGGGCAGCAGTTCTGGGGGGTGTCTCCTGAAGTCCACTCTCATCTCTACTGTCTTCAGTGTGTTCAGCTCCAGTTTGTTCAGGCTGCACCAGGACATCAGTCGTTCCACCTCCTGTCGGTACGCAGACTCGTCGTCATCACTGATAAGTCCAATGACTGTAGTGTCATCTGCGAACTTCAGGAGTTTAACAGACGGGTCATTAGAGGTGCAGTCATTGGTGTATAGAGAGAAGAGCAGTGGAGAGAGCACACAACCCTGAGGGGCACCAATGCTGATGGACTGTGAGGAGGACATGATTTTCCCCAACTGCACCTGCTGCGTCCTACCTGTTAGGAAGCTGGTGATCCACTGACACATGGCAGGAGAAACAGTGAGCTGGGAGAGTTTGGTGGAGAGAATGTCTGGGACAATAGTGTTAAATGCTGAACTAAAATCAAGAAACAGGATTCTTGCATAAGTCCCCGGGTGGTCTAGATGTTGCAGGATGAAATGCAGTCCCATGTTGACTGCATCATCCACTGACACAAATATGATGGCAGATTACCATTCATTGGATCAAAATTGATCATATCTAAACACACATGCAATCTTTAATAATTCCTATTAAAACCAATGACATATAGTCTAGAGGTCCAGAATTTTATTCGACAATGTAGACAGATAAATGGACCATCTGCTGAAATGGTGGGCTTGTCATTTCTTCGCCAGAGACTGTCCATGCTGAGAAAGCTCTCCAGAGGTCAATGAATAGTTCATCAATAATGAACTGTACAGACAGCGGCAACGCTGTTAGCTGTTAAAGCTGAATGTGGTAACACAAGGTCAGAACATCACTGAAACTCAGTTTTATATCGACAACCATTGCTTTTTATTTCATTGATGAAGAAGAGTTGTTTTATCATGACCTCTCAACCCCACTGGTCATGATTCCTCCTGAACTGAACACTGTTCTGAAAAAGCTTTCTCAGAGTCAAGTTATATAACTTCCATTAATATGTCCTTGTTCTGCAGATAATGCTGACATAACTGGTTAATGTTTCTTTGAATCATCTAAAAAACAAAAGTCATAAAATTTTTGTGACATGATTTTCCTTTGTAAATGTATTGTATATTATGCAACCTGAATATTTATCTGAGCCGTCATTCATTTTAACCTCCAGTGTACTGTAGGAAAAATGCGTTGTTCATATGTCCGAATAAACTGGAATCAGCTGAATTTCTTCTTTTGAACTTTATTTTCAATCTTCTGACTCCAATCAGGTTCATCCAGCACTCAGCAGCACAGGCCTCAGTAAGATCTTGGGCTGAATCAAAGCTGCTCTGCTCTGAGCAGAGACTCTGCCAAACACTGACAACTTCTTTCTACTATAATAATGAATTGACCTTATAATGTACATCTCTTCCTGGTTACACCCGTGGAGGTGTTACCCTTTATGTGTAGTGTGTGAATGTCTGTAAGTGCAAAGTGCTTTGTGGTCCGGAGGGACTTGATAAAGCTCTGTATAAGTTCAGTCCATTTACCATTTTACAGCAGACGTCAGAACGTAAATCATTTTGTTTAGGTTAAAAAAAGAACACATGATAAGACACACCAACTCTGTCTGTTTTAACCTTAGGCTGAAATGATCAGAAAGTATAAGATACAATACTGAATCTAATTTTCAATTAAAAATTTCCTTTAGTACACTGTTTATTGTCAAACTGTTTTCTTTCACTCATGGAGCAGATAAAAATAATGCAGCATATGTGTGTGTGTTGAAGCCATTGTATTGAACATGTGAAAATATCTTCACTCCAAAAGATTGCTTTTGCTATAAGCAGCAGTGACCCTGACATATAATTTTTGGATATTTTTGACTACTCCCAATTGAATGCAAATAAGACTGGAAGAAGTCAGTTCTGCTTTATATATGTATACATTTGTAAATAAATTTACTATAACGAAAAAGCTGGTGTGTTTGAGTATTCAATGCTTATGTGAATATATTCAGTAAACTATCAGTGAACAGCAAGTATGTAATGCAGAGCATCACCTTTTCTGGTTGTCCTCCATTTCAAATTAAAATACAAATATTTCTTAGTGAATGTGATCATATGGAAGACATGCTGCCAGTACACATCTACAATGAGGAATTTTTCAACCAAAAATTTGTAGTGGCATGGCAGTTTTAATTTTGACACAGAAGAATGATTTACAATCTTTACAAAGTTGCTATGACTTTTTAAACCTGAAATAAAAACAATGTACAACAAAACATAAGAGACAATTTATTTGAGACCATTTTATTTTAAATGTTGTATTCCAACAAAATTGTTTTCCTTTAGCATGTCAGCAAAAATTTGTAACAAGCCATTTACAAAACTGAACTATAAATTTATTTGAATTGATAGTTGGCATATTGCCTTCATTTATATAGTCTACATCAATGGTTAAAACATAGTAACTCTGAATGTATACAAATAAAAATATAACTGCTATGGAAAATATCCTATAATTTCAATTTTTTACTTAAGTGTGGAAATGATGCTATGCGAAGGAAAAGTAAGTAGAGTAGGTCAACAGAGCAATAGCAAATGGGAAATTGTAAATGTATACAATGTTTAAACACATTCAGTTAAGTCAAAGTCAAGGTCAACTTTATTGTCAGAACTGCAATATGTACAGGACATACACAGTATTGAAATTGCGTTTCTCTCTCAGTCCCTCAGTGAAACAGTAACCATTTAAACACTAAACAATTAATAAACAAGCATAAAATGAAATAACAAAAGTCTAGTACTGTCCTGAGTTTTTTGCATACAGTAGTAGTTTTTCTTAGTAGTATAAAAGTATAAAAAGTTTCACCAACACCAAAACACCAACATTTAATAAACATTAGCCTGGCCCTCGCCTTCCTGCACAGCTCCGCTCAATTCTCATTTCCCTTCACTGCACAGTCTGGGCTTCTCCCATAGACAACGATTTCTCCGGTAGATTTTTGACCGGACCAATCAGAGAGCAGAAGGCGGAGTTTTGAACGACGTCGACTGACGTCGTCATTCAAAATGGCTGCCGCCACGAAGGAATTTTCAATAAAACAAGGTAAAAAACTATTATTTCTCTGCTGAGAAAAAATATATTTCATAGCTGACGTTATATCAGAAGTGTTCCTGAGCAATCAGAGAGCAGAAGGCGGAGTTTTGAACGATGTCGACTGACGTCGTCATTCAAAATGGCTGCCGCCACGAACGAATTTTCATCAAAACAAGGTAAAAAACTATTATTTCTCTGCTGAGAAAAAATATATTTCACCGCTGACGTTATATCAGAAGTGTTCCTGAGCTTAACAGTTCCTAAATCAATTCACGAAATGGTCAAATCTGCTGGATATTAAATAGTTTCGGTTTGATATTTTCCAAACAGCCTCGGGTGCGCTACGAAAATAAATGATAAAAAATCGAATTTTATCTCAAATGTTTCATCTAGGCCAACAGTCAGTAAATTAAAGACATATAATTACACACTGGTGGCAGAAAAAATATCCACCGAGTGGTTTCTGAGCAATTTATCTGAATAGCCTGGACCTCACCAGACTAAACTAACAAAACTCTGCCTCCTGTTCTCTGATTGGTCCATTCAAAAATCTCCAGGAGAAATCGTTGTCTATGGCAGAGATGCCAGACCCTTGTCTGAAGCGAAGTGAAGGACAGGGTCTGGTTACAACCAGGCTAAATAAACATAATCATAAAATGAAATAGAGTGTAATACTGTCCCGAAGTATAAAGTATAAAAAGTATATCTATAAAACAAATGAAGGTTCTGGCATTTGACATTTGTAAAAAGTGACAAAGCAGCATATGGGGTTAATGTACACAGTATATGTATGAGGTAGTTGATATTTGTATAGAGACAAAGTGGCATTATACAATAAGGCTAATAAAAAGAATATATACTGTATATCAGCAGTAGTGTAGATATAAAAAGTCTAGATGTAAACAGTAGTAATAAATGTAAACAGTAGTATTAAATGTCAACAGTGAATGTAAACAGTAGTATGACTATAGGCAGTAATGTAATACAACCATTAGTGCAAATATAAGAATTAGTGCAAACTGAATGAGCACATGACCGTGAGTTGAGTGATTGACCCGTATTGATGACACAGAGTCCAGTGTTAAAAACTTTGTGTTGAGTGGTAATGTGTGAAAGTTTTTTTGTGATTAAGGCAGTACAAGTGGGAGGAAGGGCAGAGCAGGCAGAGTGTTAAGCATCCTGACTGCCTGATGAACAGAGCTGTCTCAGTCTGCTGGTTCGAGCCTGGACCGAACCAAAGACATTTCATAACTGACAGGCCAGGCAGTGGCCAGCTTTACCGTCAGAGTAGTAGCGGAGGTACCCCCCTCGTCTTCCATTTCCTGTGAAGCCCACACAGTCTTTGTACACTCTCTGGCAGGAAGAACATGTTATCACAGCAAAGGGTTCTCTGTGTTCTGCCCTGAAAGATGCTGAGAATTTACTCCAGTTGACCTCCCCTGTAAATGATAATTTTAATGTAGGTAAAATGTAATTTCATGTTTTAAGTGAAAAAAAGTAAAAACATCATTACCATCCAGCCATGCAAAGTGGGCCTTCTTCCTGAAAACTGGATCAGACACAATAGATTGAAACCGCTTGCAGGTCAATGCCAAAGTGAGGTAAGCAACATCTCCCTCTGTTAGGACCACCTCTTGGAGCACAGCCTCAAGTACATGCAAAGGCATCTGAAAAACACCCCAATTGTGCATTGTAAGAACATCAAAGAATGAACAACTATATGTATAAGAATTCATCTTACCTGTAAAATTGGTGGCATTTGTTGCACCTGCAAAGTGAAGACCACAAAAAACAACACACACACACACACACACACACACACACACACACACACACACACACACACACACACACACACACACACGCACGCACGCACGCACGCACGCACGCATGCACACATACCCTTCCTTCCTTCCTTCCTTCCTTCCTTCCTTCCTTCCTTCCTTCCTTCCTTCCTTCCTTCCTTCCTTTATTCCTTCATTCACACGGGGAGGTGCAGACAAACTGGACAGGACAAACAATCGTCTCATGGAGTTTTTTTATTTTTTTATTTTTTATTTTTTTAAAGATTAAGGCTTGCTGTCATAAGATCAATGTTGAAGAGTCATCGATCTTGGATTCAGCAGAAAATCTCACACACTAAGGACAATGTTGAATCTTGTTTTTTTGTCAAGATCCACAAACTGCGAGTCAGTGTGAATGGTTGTTTGTCTCATTTGTCTCTATGTGTCCCTGTGAAGGACATTTGACGACTTGCAACCTGTCCAGGGTGTCCCACGTTTCTCGCACAGTGATGGCTGGATATGGACACAAGTGACACCCGTGATGGATGGCTGGATGGATGGATGGATGGATGGATGGATGGCTGGATGGATGGCTGGATGGATGGATGGATGGATGGCTGATGGATGGATGGATGGATGGATGGCTGATGGATGGATGATGGATGGATGGCTGGCTGAGATGAAGGCTTGGAGTCATAGAACTTAATGTTGAAGAGTCTGTAGAAAATCTTCACACACACTAAGGGCAATGTAGAATCTTTTTTTTTTTTTTTTTGTGGGATAAACCAGCATTCCTGGACAAAACCCTGTTAAGATTCTCAAGGTGTGAGTGAGAGTGTAGCCTGAAGATGCTGCTGTATGGATGGATGTGTTTCCATTAACAGATACAACAGTTTGGTCTTTTCTTTGACTTCTTCTTCTTCTTTCCACTCCCCAAGTTCTCCATCTGTTCCTCCAAAGTTGTCATTCTTTCCAAGATCCTCTGCGCTGCAATTTTATTTTCTTCCTCCTTCTTGTCTAAAGCCTCCTGAAGTGACGCAGCTGTTGCCAACAGGTGGGATCTTTCTTCCATCCACACCTGCCGTTCACGATGAAATGTTTCCTGCAACTTTGTCTCCGCTGCTTTCAAAGTTGCCTCTGCTTGTTGATGTTCAGACACAAGACGGGACATCTCTTGCTTCTGCTGCTGACGCTCTTGTTCAAATACGTTGTCCGTTTCCTTCAGAGATAGTCTTAACTTGGAAACTTCTTCCGTTTGCTGTGTCAAGAGAACCTGGGCCTTTGCTGTCTTACTTTTCTCAGCAGTAAGAGCTGCTTCTAGGTCATAGCTTCTTTTCACAACATTGCAATATTCTTCATTCCTTGTCAGCAGTGCTTGTGTCTTATCAGCCAAGTCTTTTTCAGTGTTGGCTTTGTAAGAGTCTAGACGCTGTTTCAGAGTTGCTGCCTCCGTTTTCAGCCTGTCCGTTTCCACACTGTGTTTCTGGTTGTTTTCATACAGTTGGAAATCTTTCTGAAACAGTTCAGCTTTGAGAGACTCTTTCTCCTCCGACTCTTTTTTAATAGCATCTTCAGCTTCATGCCTTTTTGTCTTTTCCCCAGTTAATTCGGTCTCTAACTGGGAAATTTTCTCCTGGTCTCCAGAATGCATTGCCACCATTCTTTCGACCTTTTCTTGGAGAAACTTCAACTGTTTCTGGAGATCGTCGTTCTGGGTTTGCAACGCAGAAAGCTGGTCGTCATTTTTAATCATCATTTCAAAGACGTCAGATGCAAAGATCACAGCTCTAGTAGGCTCTTCTTGATGTCCCGTTGTAACTTTAGCAGCTCCCAGAACCTTCTCAACTGAATTTTTCTGTTCAGTGGAAGATTGTGGGTGTGAACTCTGCGGAGGCTGCGGCCGTGGAGAAGGGCCAGCAGCGCTGCTGCTTTCTGCAGACAGACTCTGAACAGAATCTGACGTTCCTGCAGACGGACTCTGAACAGAATCTGACGTTCCTGCAGACGGACTCTGAACAGAATCTGACGTTCCTGCAGACGGACTCTGAACAGAATCTGACGTTCCTGCAGACGGACTCTGAACAGAATCTGACGTTCCTGCAGACGGACTCTGAACAGAATCTGACGTTCCTGCAGACGGACTCTGAACAGAATCTGACGTTCCTGCAGACGGACTCTGAACTGACGCACTCTGAACTGGCACTGAAGCTGCACTTGCCGTAGCTGATTTGCGTTTTGCAGCCAGAGCATCAGCAAAGCTAAATCCAGAAACTAATTTGTTTGCATTAGCTGGAAACTGGGTGGGAGGCTTTTTATTTGGTACCTTAGAATCTTTAGGTCTGAAAAGAGTTTTACTTGCGCTATAGTCCTTCGCAGGCTCGGACGAACCTCTTTGAATCCTTGGACCATCATACATCTTGGTGCGTCGAATAAGCTCTTCGCCGTCAGTATAAATGATCCGTACATTACTCAAATGTACTTTTGGTTTGACTCTTTTTTCTTTGGGTAATGTCGGCTGACTTTGTGTAACTTCGACCGAGCTGCTTTCCGCTACAGGTTCAGGCTGAACCTGTAGAGGTTCCGGCTGAACTGAACAAGAAGAGGCCTGAACTTCAGGCTCTCGTCTTGGCAGAGCTGGAAAATAAACCCTCCCAAGTTCACACATGGAATTGTCTGCTTCATTAACATTTAAAGTTGATTCAGCAGACTGCGTGCCATCATTTTTAACTTTCACAACCTGAACCTGTAGAGGTTCCGGCTGAACTGAACAAGAAGAGGCCTGAACTTCAGGCTCTCGTCTTGGCAGAGCTGGAAAGAACATCCCGCCCACTTCAACCATGGAATCATCAACATCAGACTGCGTGCCATCATTTTTAACTTTCACATTAGAAAGGGCATTGAGTAATAAACGGTTTCCTCTTTGCTTGCGGGAAGGCATCGTTCTTTTTGTTTTCACGATGAAACACTTTTCTAAAGTAAGATAAAACGAATCGTTTATGCCGCAAGAACAAAAATGACTAGATGCGTTCACTTTGCTTTTCCAACAGAAATGAACCAGAGATCAGTCCAGCTTATATTTATACCTTTATTCTATGACATCATCAGTGACATCATATTTTGATTACGTCATTCAACATCATCATGAATGATTTAAGCTCTGCCCACAGATGAACACTACAAAGGCTATCATGGAACACTTGGCCTCTTTGATGTTACCTAGCAACAAAGTTCTAAGGAAATTTCAAAAATAAACATTTTCTACAGAAATGTCACAGACAGAGTGCTGAATGATTTCTTTTTTTAATCTAAGAACTATTTTATTGCTTGTTAGCAGAAGTATTTTATTTTTCTGACGTCTTAGCAAGCTGAAGTAGCAAATTAAAAGTTTAAAATTGAATTAAAAGTTTAGACATGACAAAACTGATTAATTAATTATTTTTAAATCATTAAATAATATTCATTCTACTACTACTACCACTAATAATAATAATAACAATAATAATAATGACAATAATAATAATAATTGTTATTATTAATACTTATCAGTATTAGTACTATTAATTAATCAATTAAAAATAACTATTATTATAAATATTATTATCCATCCATGATATTTTACCCGCTTCTTCCTTTTTCAGTCATGGGGGTCACTGGTGCCCATGTCAAACTATCATTGTGCAAGGGGTATGGTACACCCTGGACAGGTCGCAAGTCCATCACAGGTATTATTATTTATATAATAATAATAATAATAATAATAATAATAATAATATAATTCAGTTGTCCCTTGGTACTTCATGGTTTGTTTATGGCAGATTCGCTCTATCTCGGTTTTTCAAAATAAGAGTGGGCATACACACAATTGGCTGACTGATGGATGAGCTGCATAATCGGCATGAACATTTTATTTAAAATAAATTATTTTAAATTATTTAGCAACTGTTGTACATTTGTGCAGCCCAAAGCTGCAGAAAAAGCTTGCTCCTGCAGCTTTGTGCAACCTTTACTGCTGCAGGATAAAGTTCCTGCTGTAGTTAACCAGCTGATCAGCTCTTGAATGCATAGATATCATATATAAACACTAGATCCCTCATGGACAGCTATTGCCTATAGTGTTTTGGAGCACACGTGACCGTGAGGGGGCGTGTCGGGGGCGTTCCCGTCTCGACCGCCATTTTTCCTGGTCAGAAAAAAAGAAAAGACCCAAGTAAAACTTGCCTCCACTGACATTCCCAGTCATTTTAGCAGAGTCTGTGTCAGTGTTTACACCACAAATAATTTTTATAATTACAAGTCACTGGGAGAGCTGGTCCAATCTATGAACAGCTGGGTAAATGATTTGGACATTTTTAAAGCCCCCAGATTGTAAATACGTTGAAGGTACGTTGTTTTTGGCTCCTTAATTGTACATAAATTATTAAAATACATTTCTTTCAGAATCAAACAACCTTCTTCACACTTGATTTTAGGAGATCTGATTTTTAACGGACACACAGAATCCAGAACCGTTGTGCAGGTGGAGTGAAACCATGAGCTGAGGGCCTCGGTGTTGTTGGTCTCTGGGACGGTACAGTTCTGATTAAAAGCAGATGAAAAGTGACCAGCAGTGGAAGAGTTCAGAACACGACAGATTCGAGCACAGCACTTCAAAACGTCTGCACCATTTACTAGGGCTGTTTCGGTGCTATGGTGGGGGCGAAATCCAGATTGAAACTCTTCATAAATGTTGTTGTTGGACAGGTGAGACTGAAGTTGACTAGCAACAGTTTTTTCAAGGATCTTGGAGATGAAGAGCAGATTGGAGATCGGACGAAGATTATTGAAGTTGGTGAAGTCAAGACCTGGTTTCTTGATGATGGGGGTGATGGCAGCAGATTTGAAGGCTATGGGAACAATGCCAGAGGTCAGGGAGGAGTGGATGATATTAGTGATGATAGGGAGCAGAGACGGGAGACAGGATTTAACAAGAACTGTGGGGAATGGGTCAAGTTGACAGGATGAGGACTTGGACTTGTTGATAATGTCAGCAATGTTATCAGCAGGGGGGAGGGAGAAGACAGAGAAAGGGAGGGAGGGAGGAGGGGGGGAGTTCAACATGGATGTTGGGGGCAGTATTTGGACCAAGGTGTTTGTGAATTGAAATAATCTTTTCATTGAAATATGACATCAGGGAGTTGCAAAATTCTGTGGAAACCATGTGAGAGGGTAGAGAGTTGGGAGATGAGACAGAACGGTGGAGGAGAGAGAACAATGTTTTTGAATTACCAACATTAGAACTGATGATGTCAGAGAAGTAGCTGGATTTGGCTTGAGAAATACTGTTCTTGTAACGGACGAGGTGGTTTGCATAAAGTTCCTTGTGAATTGTGAGACCAGATTTTTTATAAAGACGCTCTAGCCGCCGACATTGGGTTTTCAGGGAGCGTAGTGCTGGAGTGAACCAGGGTGCAGAGTTGGTGAAGGAAACAGTCCGGGTTTTCAGAGGAGCAACAGAGTTAAGGATGTTGGTTAGGTTGGTGTTATATAATGTGACGAGATCATCTGGGTTGGAGGAGCTGAAACTGGAGAGGGTATCATTAATATGAGATAAAAGAGTGTCATGGTTGATATTCTTGATATTACGGAAGGAAAGAGTGCGTTGAGGTTTATCTGAGGAAAATTTAAGATTAACATTGAATGAAATCATCAGGTGATCAGTAAATGGAAGTTCATCGGAAGAACAGTTAAGAGGAGAAAGTCCAGAGCAGCAGAGTAAGTCCAGTGTGTGGCCCATCTTGTGTGTTGGAAAGTCGATGAATTGTTGATAGCCGCAGCTGTCCAGGCAAGATGTGAAGTCTCTGGTGAGGGGGTTGTTCACATCATCAAAATGAACGTTGAAATCACCCAGCAGGATAATATTGGGTGAAAGAGCTGTTAAATGGGCCATTAGTCCAGCAAAGTCATTCATGAAGGAGCTATTCAGTTTTGGAGGGCGGTAGATAGCGGCAACAACGGTTGGAGTAGGTCCAGCCAGCACACAAACAGTGCACTCAAAGGAGGAGGAGGGGGTGAACCGGAGTGACCTTCCAGTTCTCGCGGTGAATTATCGCGAGACCTCCCCCTTTCCCTGAGGCTCGGGCCTTCGCGGTGCAAACAAAGCCCGGTGGAGTGGACTCGTTCAGATGAAAAAAGTCGTTTTGTTGTTGCCACGTTTCTGTTAAACAGAAGAAATCCAGTTTTCGGTCGGATATTATATCGTGAATAAGCTGACGTTTGCCCGTGAGGGAGCGAACGTTCAGAAGTCCAAACTTTACGGAGGAGGCGGAAGTAATGACCGGAGCGTTAGCCGACCGAGCTAGGCTGGCTAACGTGCTGCTGCTGTTAGCGGTCCGGGCATTGCGGCGTGAAGAATGGCGAGAGTCAGACCAGATGGAGGTTATGGGATGAGCCTTGTCAGCGTTGAGTCGACGGCGCGAGCCCCGGTGGATGTATCTCTGACGAGGATGGAAGGCAATTTCCTCAAGAGGGAGCACAGGGGGGACAGCCGGTAGGAAACGAAGACGAAGGAGCTCCACGGCCGAATAATGGAGCAGACCATTTTTGGGTGGTGGTGGATGAGAAGCAGCAGAGTCCAGACGAGAGCAGGCAGCAGGTAAATCCAAGTAAAATCCATGTTTGTTGATGAGTAGAAATGCCCAGGCAAGGGTCGGTGAAAAAACAGCAGAAAGTACTCAATAAAATAAAACAGGAAAAAAGTACGAGGAGCAACTGCAGCGAGATGCGCACGCGTTCACCCCCGGAAGTAGAAGCAAAAAAATAAAGTAAGAATACACCATAGTCTTTACCTTCAACTGAACGGAGAATGAGATGAACTTCAAGGAAAACTCTAACAGTGCTCGACAGAAAACTGAAGTTCAGTCTTTTTTACTCACTTCACAACTTCCAGCTTAGAAGTCGGATGATAAACAGCAATTCTGTCTAAAAAAGGGTTTTGTTCAAGTTCATATCCCTTATTTCAACCATTTTAACACACAGACCATCAAGCTGTACGGCGTGACAATCTCCTTCCGTTGGTGGGTCTCGCTCGCGCACACCAATCAGGCTGCAGAAGCGGGGAAAAAAGGGGCGGAACCTACTGCGTCAGTCTGCTTTCTGATTGGTTTATGCGCACTGGAAACAAAACTTCCTATTGGCTAGGTAGACTACCTAACTTCCTTAACCTCTGTTTCTTAAAAAGACGGTACCCATTTTTTATATGGGTTACATATGCACATTGGTGGGCACAGACCGCTAGAGAGCGCTAAAGCGCTAATCCGCTTACAGCGGACCTAAACTTTTTGTCAGCGTTTTTGTGATTTGACTAACATTTATAATTCATAAGCGGATTTGTGCTATTTTTATTTAAAATGCAGTACCGCTAATAACTAATTATCTATCAGTAAAAACCAATAGACTTATTTACATGCTCTTATGCTGGCTCCGTAGCTGCTTGTTTTACCTTTTTCCCCTGCTCCCTCACCGTAAAGAGCAGAGAGGAGGGAGGGTTGGAGGGGGAGGGAGCAGAGCGGAGAACAGACTCGG
>JBBPBX010079309.1:0-16421 GCA_038048925.1 Garcialebias charrua
TATTCCTGTAGATCAGACAATTGAAGAAACTATCAACAAAGACACCCAGACGCCCGGTGGAACAAAGGGGTTTAGCCTGAAAGCTGGAGCTGTGGCCAAGTACTATCTCACAGCTGAATACCGTAGCAGATACCTGCGACAATTGAGGACCATGATACACGTGGGCCAACATGACTTCAAACATCCTGACCTACTGCTGCCTAGGATACAAAGAGATGAGGCCGATACCCAGTCCCTTGTTCAGCTGATGGAGGTCAGTTGGATGAATCCCTTCAACTGTGATCAAGGCGAGCTGGTCAGCCTGTCAACTGCCACTATTGCACCGCACAATGTAGCCAAAGACCTTCTTGAAGCCAATGACATAGGGGAAAAGGCATACCAAGCTTTCAAGCAACAGCGCATGGAAGCAGATACCCCATCCACAAAGTTCTATGAAACAATGACAAAGAAGAAACTGAAAACATTCTCAGACATCAGAATGCAGTCCCTTCGCCATAGTCAATCCAGAGAAGTAGTCCTTAAAGCTGACAGAAAGCTGTTTGGCCAGATGATCCTTGTTGCAGAAAGCAGAAAGCTGCACATGAGTGAAGTACTGGCTCATCCTCTTGGGCCTTTGCCATGGACACTTGCAAATGGAGATGGGTCTTTACGTAAAACCAACAAAGCAGCCCTAGCCAGAGAGCTTGAGAAGATTGTTTCTCCTGCAGAAGTCATCCCAGGTTCATCTGCAACGGTCATTGATGGGATGAGTCTGGTCCAGAAACTGAAAGGAAATGACAAAACCTTCTCACAGCTTGCAGAACTGACATTGTCCAGTGTTCTCCATGAAGGTACAGAGAGCTGCCGCATCGATGTCGTGTTTGACGTTTACAAGGAGACGTCCATTAAAGATGCAGAAAGAGTCAACAGGGGTGCAGACTCAGGAATCCAAATCAAAAACATTGCACCAGGGCACCACATTAAACAATGGAGGAAGCTACTTTGCAGCCCTTCTAACAAAGCAAGTCTGATCAAGTTCCTGGTAGAGCAGTGGAAGGAACCAAAACACAGAGCAAAACTGAAAGACAAGGTGTTATACGTTACCTGTGAACAACTGTGCTTCAAGATCACCAATGAAAAATGGGAAGAGTCCACAGAGCTAAAGTGCTCACAGGAAGAAGCAGACACCCGTCTCCTGCTCCATGCTCTTCATGCATCACAATCTGGCTACAAGTCTGTGGTCATAACTGCTGAGGATACTGATGTCTTGGTTCTGTGCCTGGGGGTCAGTGAGAGTATCGCATGTCCTATTTACCTGAAGAGTGGCACAAAGACCCGAACACGGTTCATAGATATAACCAGCCTCAGGCATGCACTGGGAGGTGGTGTCTGCGATGGTTTGATTGGCATGCATGCCTTTACAGGCTGTGATACAGTCAGTGCATTTGCTGGACGTGGAAAGATGACGGCCTTTAAGCAGATGAAGTCTGACAAGGACATACAGGTGGCCTTCAGTGAACTTGGACGTTCTTGGGAGTTATCTGCAGAACTGTTTCAAAAGCTGCAACAGATCACTTGTCACATGTACATGGCTTCCACTAAAACTGCTGAAGTAAACAAGCTCCGATATCAGCTGTTCTGTGCAAATCGAGGAGAGGTCGAGTCAAGTCAGTTGCCTCCTTGTGAAGACTGTCTCTTCATGCATTCTCTCCGTGCAAACTATCAAGCTGCCATTTGGAGGAGATGTCTGGTTAACCAGCCCTTTGTCCCAAGCCCAAAGGACTGTGGTTGGACAACAGACGAAGATGGTAAGTTGGCTATCCAGTGGATGCGTGGCTCACCTGCCCCAGATGCCGTGCTGCAGCTTCTCTCATGCAAATGTGTGCGTTCATGCAAACTACCAGAGTGTACCTGTCTCAACAATGGCTTGAAGTGCACAGACATGTGCAAGCTACAGAACTGCAAAAACCAATCCAGCAAAGAAGAATCAGAAGTACAGCAGTCTGACTCTGATGATGACGATGAAGACGAATAGCTTGTACCAATCAATGACACTTACAAAGTCAAAAAAGTCAAAGTCAAAGTCAACTTTATTGTCAGAACTGCAATATGTACAGGACATACACAGGACCGAAATTGCGTTTCTCTCAGTCCCTCGGTGCAACAGTAACCATCTAAACACTAAACACTAAAACATTTAATAAACATAAGCATAAAATAGTAAAAAAGTGTAACACTGTCCTGAGTTTTTTCATAATAGTATAAAAGTATGAAAATTTACACCAACACTGAAACACCAAACACCCCTAAAACACCAAACACCCAATGAACATAAGCATAAAATGAAATAATAAAAGTGTAATACTGTCCTGAGTTTTTGCATAGTAGTATGAAAAGTATAAAAACGTAAATCTATAAAATAAACTGAAGTTTCTAGCGTTGACATTTGCAAAGAGTGGCACAGCAGCATATAAGTTGATGTACACAGTATATGTATGAGGTAGTTGATGTTGGTATAGAGGCAAAGTGGCATATGAAGTAAGGCACATAAGGCACATTTGGCATCCTTAAGGCCGAGATACACTCGAGCGTCTTCACGGTACGCCTATACGCAGCGTACGTACGCCAAGGCCACTCATAGTGGCACTGATTTGTGAAATTTGTTTTTTGTGCACATGAAACTAACAATTTTGTTCAAAACATTCCTTCTATACATTTTTGAAAATATATAATGTTCTCTATCACAAAAATGTTAATTTTTTGAACTACATAGGATATTCTGGTGAAAGCAATAAAAAATTGCCATTAATACAGATTTGTTGTTTATTGACCTTACACTATGACCTTGACCTTTATCAAGTGACACTGTGATTTTATGATATGGCAAATTCCATTATGAAGACTTTATAAAATTCTTCATAATGGAATTGGCCATATCATAAAAACACCTTTTGCTTACAAATAGCACATAATGCTATGTTATGAAAAATAACATTTTCGCTATCTCCACATGACGAGATAGACACATAGAATCATAGCTGCAGTACACATATATGAATATTATATATTTTCTGAGAGCTGAGAATATTCTGAGTTAGAAAAAAGACATTTGGTGAATTTAAAGCCATTTTAATAATTAAAAAAACACTTGTTTTTTACTTGACCTTGAACGTTCACAATGACCTTGAACTTGTTTTAACTAATGATTTTCACATTTACATTGTCAATATTAATAGCCATATTTATAGACACTTTTTGTTGGAAAATATACATTTCTGGTAAAATATACAAGATTTAGTAAAGTCAACATAGGCATTAAATATCCTCAACTTTGTTGCCATAAAATCGTTAAAACTTGTAACAGCTACAAAACTGTGATTGCTATCATAGCTTATCATAAAGATGAGATTTCAAGCTTTCAAAAATGGTATGACAGCCTTAGCCACCTCCGGTGGTACCGACTTCCAGTCTGGCCCATGGACTATTAAACCCCTTTCATAAGACAGCTCAGTCCGGGCCTGATGCGTGTTCGGTCCTCCAACGAGCATTCAGAAAAAACACGAAGGCGCATAGGCAAGTTAATTTTACTCGCCTCTGATGCGCCCCTGATCCGCCAACAGAGGTAGTGTCAGGGCCGGATCTGAGCCGGGCAGACCCACTTGTGAATGCAACCCGCGGATCCACGCTCAGAATATGATGATGACAACAGTGAGCGACCGCAGGATTAATCAACAAGCAGATTTATTAACAAGGGAATATTAAAAATGACACGAAACAGCAACTTGTAAAAGTTAGTTTGGCTCTTTTTTTCTCTCTCTCTCTGAACAGCGGAGGAGCATTGTGTGTGCGCGCGCGCTGATCAGTGCAGCTGTAGATGTGAGGAAATATTAAAAATGACACGAAACGACAACTTGTAAAAGTTTAGTTTCGCTCTTTTTTTTCCTCTCTGTCTCTCTCTCTGAACAGCGGACGAGCTGTGTGTGCGCGCGCGTTGATCAGTGCAGCCAGCTGTAGATTTATTACTAGGAAATATTTTAAATGACACAAAACGACAACTTGTAAAAGTTTAGTTTTGCTCTTTTTTTCCCTCTCTGTCTCTCTCTCTGAACAGCGGACGAGCTGTGTGTGCGCGCGCGTTGATCAGTGCAGCCAGCTGTAGATTTATTACTGAGGAAATATTTTAAATGACACAAAACGACAACTTGTAAACGTCTGACGTCTGTCCCACAATAAATACGTTGTGGTCCAGTTCAGCTCAGCTGTGTTCTGCTCCACACCTCTTTTGGATCCGCGCTGCAGGCTCACTTATGAAAACGTTTATGTGAGCGGGACCTGCCCGCCTTCAACTGTGGTCTTATGAATGACCCGGGAAGGATTAAAGCCGGACTGGTATGTGCGGCAATTGCGCGGATTTGACTTATGAAAGGGGCTATATAGATCGATACAGGGGTACAGAGTGTTCTTTGTCACAAATGTTTCATGTTGTTTGTCCATGGTTGTCGAAGTTGAGACATCTGCAAATATTGTTGACAATCCTCCATCAATCGTTACCGAGGCTTTTCAATTAAAATTGATGAATAATCAGCAGTAGATGGCTCTTGAGCGAGGTTTTCATCCTAACTCCGACAACCAGTTGCCTCCACATTTTCATGCTTGAATCTCTATACTCTTCCCATGTTTGATCAGGCTGTTAACAGCAAATGATAATGAATGCCACAAGAACATGTAAATAATTAGAAATCCCAGCTTTTTTGGATTAGATTACAAATGTGTGTGTATGTGGGGGTGGTAGTGGCTGAGAGCAGACAAAGGATGCATGTTTCTCAAACTAAGGCCTTTTTTTTCATTCATTCAACCTTTATTTATACAGGCTAGCCTTGTTGAGTCACGGGGACTCATTTACAAGAGGGACCTGTCTCACTCACACCAAACAACCATCCACTCTCACACTCACACCTAGGGTCAATTTAGAGTCACCAATCAGCCTAACAAGCATGTTTTTTGGTCTGTGGGAGGAAACCGGAGTACCCGGAGGAAACCCACGCATGCACGGGGAGAACATGCAAACTCCACCCAGAAAGGCCCCGGACCGGGATTTGAACCGGCAACCTTCTCGCTGAGAGGCAGCAGCTCTACCAGTTGTGCCACCGCGCTGCCTTTTATTATTCCAGGTGTCATAGCTTTTTCTCATTTATCAACTCAGACACTTGATCAGGAATGTGACGGAAGGTTATTGTTTGTATGTGCGGGAACACATAAGAAAACTTTGAACTTCATTCTTGACTGAAGCATTTCAGCTAAATACAGAGGAAATGAAAATTAGATGACCTCTGGGGTCATTCTCATGACCTTTAAGGTCCTCCTTGATTGACATCTGTCAAATCTGAGTTTGGCGAGAAGTGGTTTATTATTTCTCTTACACGTAGTTTTCCAGACAAATTAATAAAGTGAGTTTCTTTCGGCTTCTCCCTCCTCAGGGGTCAGCAAAGTGAGTGAACTTGCATGAAATATTTGGCAATTGTTTGATGCCAGATGCCCTTCCTGACGCAACCTAGGCTTGAACTCACAACCTCATGATTACAACACTAGGGCACTAACCGACCAGCTACCGCTGCTCCAAGGTGTAAACAAAATACTTTTATCTGCATTATTTATTCAACAAATCAGAGTATAAATACATATCAACTACTTTCACTACTTTCCCAAATGACTCTTATATGGAAGCCACCAACAAACTGAGTCCCACAAACAGCACACTCCCATAGTGGAGAAAAAAAAAACAGTTTGCTGGTGATAAGATGGCTTGCAGCGCCTGCCCTCTCCCCCATCAACCCATCTGAGGCAGCCATGCCAAAGTCGTTCAAAACCAAAAAAAGAAACCGTCCCGGTGACCTTACTCTACATTGTTGGATTTTTACCTGAATTATTGTGCATGAACTTTGGTGACTCATATTGACATTCAAGGATTCAAGGTTCTTTATTTGTCATTCACACCACATGTGGTACATGTGGTGGAACAAAATTGTGTACCCAGGGTCCCAGTTATGTCCAACAAAAGCATTTAAATGTGTGTAAAAGAAACGCAGAAATAAGATCTAAGATATGAACTAAGAAAACTTTAACTAAAAACACACTAAGCTCTATAGTATAAAAAAACAAAATGCTGAACAGCAGCATGAACATGAGTCTGTATGAGCAGATGAGCATGAATGAACACAGCAACATGAAACAGATCAGCAGCAACATGATGGGATTTTTCACAGTGATTATTCTGGTTGGATATTCATGAGTCTAACAGCCTAAGGGTAGAAGCTGTTCCTCAGTCTAGTGGTTCTACACTTAATGCTCCTCAAACTCCTTCCTGAGGGGAGTGGGGCAAAAAGTGTGTGTGCTGGGTGAGTGGGGTCCTTCATGATGCAGGTGGCCCTCTTCCTGCATCTGGAGGTGTAGATGTCTGTGACGGTGGGGAGACTGACTCCAACCGACTTCTGTGCAGCCTTCACCACTCTCTGCAGAGCTTTTCTTTCTGCAGCTGTGCAGCCTCCATGCCACACATTGATGCTGGAGCACAGGATGCTCTCCACTGCACACATGTAGAAGGAGGTGAGGACTGGGTTTCCCAGAGCTCGTCTCAGCTGCCTGAGGAAATAGAGTCTCTGATGAGCTTTCTTGATCTGGCTGGTGGTGGTGTTGCCCCAGCTGAGGTTGTCATTCAGGTGCATCAACCTCAATCAACAGACATCAACCTCTGTTGACCTATTTTCAGTCTCTTTTGGCTGTTTCCGTATGTAGAAAAACACGTGATAGCCGAAAACCAGTCACACATTCTTCATCAGTCTGAGGAATACATGGGTTTAGTTTCTTACTTTCTGAAAAGTTTTTGAGCTGTCTTGATGCCTCTGAAATGAGGAGCTTAATGTTCTGGTGGATCTAGAGAATGACTGAACATCAGAAGGTTGCAGCTGATCGTATATGTAAAACAAAAACCTAGTTGTGTTATTAGAGTCTTTCTGCTGCAGAAATGTCAGGTATATGTTGCAAAAAGCTTGTTGAGGTAAACTGTTCTAAGAAGTGTGTTTTAAAAAATACAATTGCTGTATAGATAAAAATGACAAGTTTGCCTTGTTTTTAGTCAAAGTTATGAAATACCTCTATGAAGGGTCTGAGGGGCCACATGTGGCCACGGAGCTGCAGTCATCTGAAAGGTTTCGGCTGTTTGGCAGTGATCAGAGTGAATGAAGTAATGATACTGAAATAGTGATCGTTTGTTGGAATGTCCAGATTAGCTCCTGAACACTGGAGGTCCATTGATTCAGATTATGAGATTAATTGAACAGAACGATCTGTGATCAGACAAGATGACCCAAACAGGACCATGATTAGTGGAGGCCTTGTGGTTTCTTTGTGTTCTTGTAGATGACCATCCCTCCCCATGTTCCCCAGCAGCCCGTTTGTTTGCTTTGATGCAAATTGAAAGAGCTGTTCGATCATATTTGTTGGAGACAGAGAGTCTGATTAGAGGGGATGAGTTGAAGGCCTAAAGCAGCTTTTCCTAATCCCAAGATTAGTAATAATAAGAGGTCTGACTTGGTGCTCACACACAGACAGAGCGCTGCGTTCGTCTCATCTCTGAATGCAGAGCTGCTATCTGCTCTCTGTCAGAACCGTTTCTTGGCTGCAGCAGCGACGGCTCGGCTTAGAGGGGCTCAGAGAGCCAGGCCCACTGCCAGACATGGGATTCCAGAGTGAACTGGGCCCAGAATGCAGCTCTGAACCAGGTCAAGACTAACCCACTAACACATTTGGAACGGTTCCAGCAAGACAATAAACTTTAATATCTCCAGTGGGCTCTTTTTGTTGCTTCTTGACTCTTTTTGTCTTTGTTTGTCTGTCGCTGTCTGTTTCTGTTTGTGTCTGTTTGTCTCCATTTGTCTTTGTTGGTCTCTTTTTGTCTTTGTTTGTCTCTGTCTCTATTTGTCTCAGTTTGTTTCTGTCTCAGTTTGTTTCTGTTTGTCTCTGTTTCGGTTTGTTTCTGTTTGTCTCTGTTTCACTAATTAGATAATAATAATAATAATAATAATGAATTCAATTTATAACGCACTTTTCATTAGTGAAAATCTCAAAGTGCTACACACATTGAATGCTACACACATTCATACACCGGTAGCGGCAGACTACCATGCAAGACTAGATTTCCCCTGAATGATTTGAACTCACCTCCACCTGAACTCTAATGGGAATTCAGCCCCAACTCTACTCAGCCCTCCATGGTAAAATCGCTATTCCACAGTACTTTTTAGCTGATTCGAGGCTGATTCGGGGCCTTGTTTTGTCCCTGCTTCTCTGGTGGGACCGAGCGAGCTGAGTCGAGTTGACTTCGGACAGAAACGTGAATGCAGGACATTGATTGGTCAGGGGGAGGAGTCACTGGATCTCAGAAACTTTTACCGATCCTCCATTTGCAATTTCTCGGAATGCGGAGCAGTGGCTGGATCCATTTTTAAAATTTTAAAAACAGTAATAATGACAACACCGTGCTGAAGTCCAGGCTTTTTTGCGTTTGGTGACCGACGACAAAATTTGAGCAAGCGAAGTCATCGCAGAGGATCATATGAGCTGCCGAGCGACCTGTTGAAGCACGTGAGGCCGGACCCCGAGCCCCGGCCTCGCGTGCTCACAAAGGCCGGATTCTGAGCCCTGGCAGGCGGGAGGACCAGGAGTCCGGAAAGGAGGGTGGAACCTTTAAAAAATAATAATTTTATGTATACAGTATACACCCAACCCCAACTTAAGAACGACTTTGGGACCTAAGAACCGCTCGCAGGTCGATCTGTTTGCAGGTCAGTCCTTCCGTACACTCGTCACTCGGGGATGTCCTGTATTTATTTTTATTTTTTTTGTGGTACCAAGTACTGTACTTCGCCTATCCTAACACACCTAACACAGTGTAATTAATTAATACAGTACAGTAATAAAAATATAAATTAAATAAAAATATAATTTCTTACTTTGAGGTGGTCAAAGCCGCTGCTGCGTCCCGTGTTAGCTCCCGTGTTAGCTTCTGGAGCTAGCCAGGCCGGAGGTGTTCGCGCGGCGGCCTGGCACGATCGGCGATAAATCCGCGGCTGCCTGAGACATCCACAAAGTTCACAGAGACGTTTCCAGCTAGTAATTAATCCATATGAGGCGATCCTGGTCACCAGTCTTCAAAGGCCGGCTCCCGGCAGCTAACCTAAAATGGCGTCCGGTGTTCTACATTAACTTGTGACCGTCTAAACTGGAGACCTTCAAAGGCCCCCGTGACTGAACCTAAAATGGCGTCCGGTGTTCTACATTAACTTGTGACCGTGTAAACTGAAGACCTTCTTGCTGCGCAAGATTGCGCAATAATGACAAAAATGATCAGAAATGATCATTTTTATCATAATTATTATTTATAAAGCCTTTAAAACAACCACAGCTGCAACAAAGTGATGTACACATGAAATTAAGAACATTTAAACACACACAAAAAAAAAAAATATTATTATTTTTTTTTAATACAGTAATTTCATATTTTTATTAAATATGATACGTTCGTAGGTCCGGGCGGCCGTAGGTCGATGGAGTCGTAGGTAGGGGGTCACCTGTATATATATATATATATATATATATATATATATATACATATATATATATATATATATATATATATATATATATATATATATTAGGGCTGGACGATATGGCCAAAATTTTTATCACGATATAGTTCTTAATTTCGGTCGATATCGATATAATTCGATATCGATATAAACAATATAAAAGCCTAAAAAAAAACTATAAACTATACAAATAAATTAATGTTCTCCTTGTATTTGTATTTAGCCTCCAAAAAGATGGAAATCACCATCAAATAAACATAAACTTCTCAACCCAATAATTCTCAGTCGGGTCATCTGGACAGTTTCTTTTTTATAGAAACGTTTCACCCTCCATCCTCCATCCAATTTCTATAAAAAGAAACTGTCCAGATGACCCGACTGAAAATTATTGGATTTGGTACGTGGATTATTGAGCATGAACTTTCTTGCCATAAAATTCTCAACTGTGTCAATATTAATAGTTTTAACTTTAAACATCTTTAAAATTTACAGCATTGAAATTCATAGTTAATTAAATAAAACTTTTGGGTGTTGTTATTTATAAGAAGCTGACATAGAAATCTCATGGAAATTACTTAAGAATAAAAATAACAAAATCAATTGCATTACTGTATAAAGTAAAATAGTTTTTGAATGACAAAGTTTTGAATATATTGAATAATGTAATGATTGTTCCATATTTAATCTGTTGTATTGAAGTTTGGGGAAAAGCATGTAAAACTATTACAAACCCTGTTTTTTTTGTTTTGTTTTTAAAGAGCTACAAGAATTATTAGTAGGAAGTGCTATGGTCACCCAACAAATATTTCATCAGTTTAAATTATTAAAATTTTATGATTTGGTTGAACATAGTATTTTACAAGTCATGTATAAAACTGAAAAAAAAATTACCCCCCAAATATTCAATTAAAATTTGTTTAAAGTTATTAAACCCTGAAGGGAATGTAAATGTTTGTAAAACCTCCATTTAGGACTAGTTTGAAGGAGCTGAGTTGTAAATCAGGAAACAGGATTGTGTTGACTTGATATCACCATAAACATTTCTAAAACTATTTATATGTTTTAAAAGATGATTAAATCAAAGTTGTTGGGAAGGTGTGGTGCAGGTGAAGTGAAGGTTGTTGTTTGTTTGTAGTTATTTTGTATTTTTTAAACAAGGGGCAGATATTAAAACACTATTTTCGTCTTTCTGCACATTTTCATTCAGTGTTTTTTTTTCTTCTGATGAATTTGTTTTATTTTGAATTTAAAAAACATGCAGCGCTGCTGGGGCTGTTTGTTTACGTCGTAGTTTCAGGGAAACGTTGGCTCAAACTTTATTGTTCTTCATCTTCTGACTCTCATCATATTCTATCGAGTGGAAACTCTTCAGATTAAACAAGTTAGATGTTTCCACCGCTAGTTAGAACGACTCCGTCACGTTTTGCAAAATAAAGAAACCGAGTAGGACTCGCTGCAGATGAGACCTGCAGTTTAACAAAACCGAACTACGTCCACACCTACGAATTAGTCTTTCCTCTCATCAGTGATGTCGTCTCTTTCTCTTCGCTTGTGAAACTTTGTTCAGTCACATTCTGACGGTCATGAGCACTCGTTTGACTCGTTTTGAAGCGAAAACTTAACGCGCTTTGGAGACTAGCTTAGCTTTTAGCCTGCTACCGCTAACGCCTGCTGCTGGACTGAGCGCTGCGTAACAACGACGTCACCACGCACGTTTTGTGTCACAGCTTTTTCTGTCCGGGCGGGTTGTTGAAGCAGCCGCTCCAACCCGAACAGAAACAGAAAAACGTTGTAAAATCCTATCGAAATATCGAAAATATGCTTAAACTTCATATCATCGTTATTGAATAAAAGTATATCGCGATATTTATCGTTATTGAATTATCGTCCAGCACTAATATATATATATATATATATATATATATGTATATATATATATATATATATATATATATATATATATATATATATATATATATATATATATATATATATATATTATATATATATATATATATATATATATATATATATCAGGGTGCCCAACCTTTTTTGAACCAAGGGCTACTTTTGAAGTTGGCAGTTTGCCGAGGGCTACTCGTCCAGTCTCAGTATCAAAAAACATAATTTTTCATCTCCCTACTCCTCACTTCTTTAAAGTAAATAAAACAGAACGTAATGTGTTGCTAGTTTTATTTAATTAAAGTATTTTATCAAAGTAAAAGAACACAATATTTGAAAAGCACACCATATTTTTTTAAAGAAACGAATAAACAACTGAACTGAACAATATAAAACTCCCTCATTAACACACTAACTATTTACAAAAAGTTACAAAGGTGCAGATTTACAAATCTCCAACAATTTCAAATCTCAATAAAACCTAAATATCAAAACTAGTCAGCTGCTCTGTGCAGCAGGATGGTGTGTCATCTGCAGGTGCTGAAGTCCCTCACTGGGCCAGACTGCTGGCTTCAAAGGGCCATTCAGAGTTCCACCTGGTTATAAGACAAGACACACACACACACACACATTAGGTACAGAAAATGAAGGGCACACCCAAACTGCAAAATAAATAAATAAATAACACTAGCTAGCTATGTAGTCTGGTCTAAAATTTAATAAAAAAAACAACATACAGACACATTGTGACAAGTCTATAGGAGACAATTTTTATGCAAGCTGTATAAAATAAATGTGTCTCTACCTTAGTGGGACTTCTGACATTGAGAGGAGGCAACATCCATCACTTCCTTCATGTTTAAAATCTTCCCACACAGGGCCTGTTGGTGGATGATGCAGTGATAGTTCAAAATGTCTGGGAAAGCATCATTCTGCTTGCAGAGTGCAACAAATCCACTGGTGTGACCGGTCATTGCTGGAGCACCATCAGTTGTTATAGAAATTAGTTTATAGAGGGGCAAGTTGCTTTTATTAACAAACTCCATAAACACATTAAAAATATCTTCTCCTCTTGTGTGTCCCTTCAAAGGCAAGATGGTGAGCAGCTCCTCTTTTGCACTCATGTCTGCAAAGGCCATTCTGATAAAAACACACAGCTGTGCTGTGTCCACCATGTCTGTTGACTCATCAAACTGAAGAGAGAAACACTCACATTGTTGCACGTTCTTTTTTAGCTGCTCCTCCACATCAAAAGCCATTCCCTCACATCGTCGTGTCACTGTTTGTCTGGACAACTGCATGTCTTTAATAGCAGCTACGATCTCACTTTTATTTTTAAAATCGTGAAAAAGTGCATCTGCAGCCTCAATAAACGCTTCTTTCATAACTTCTCCATCACTGAAAGACTTATGTTGAGCCAGGATGCGGCTAACACGGTAGGAGGCGATTGTAGCTGCCTTACCTTTCGTGCTGGGCCGAGTGAAGATCGATTGCTGGGCTGCAAGCTTGTGTTTTAGCTCCCGCACTTTGTGAGTCCGTAAAGAACTTTTAGGAGGGAAATCTGCATCAAAACGTTTGTGCATCGTCTTGAAATGCCGCTCCAAGTTGCACTTTTTGGGCAAGGCAACGCTCGAATTACAGATGAGGCAAATAGACTTCGAATTAGAATAAACAAAAAAATAATCCTCCTCCCATTCTGTGTGAAAATAGTAAGTTTTCGTTTGCTTCTTCGCTTGTTTTCCTTCCATGTTTTCTGCGTACTGACATTCACTCCTCAGCGGTCTCACTGCTGTCTTAAAGTCTCGTCAGTCATCGCGAGACTGTGTCTGTGAGCATACAAGATGGGGAGGGCTGAGTAAAGCGTTCCTGCACATTGGCATATAGTCATTCCTCCCTCCACCCCTTCTGCCGGAGTTAGAATGAAGCTGAGCAGCGGCCACCACTTCTGCCGGAGTTAGAATGAAGCTTAGCAGCGGACATTTCACCTTGTTAACAGCTGAGAGCCGGCTCGTCAGCTGTTAGACAGGTTGAGCTTCGCGGGCAACTGGGAACCAGCTGACGGGCGACCGGTCGCCCGCGAGCGACTGGTTGGGCACACTTGATGTAGACTGTTGAGGCAAAAACAGGAGGACCATATTTGAGTTAATAATAAAATGACAATGGAGCAGTCTGCCATATGTGATCCCTGCCTGCAGTGACCAGTGGGCTGAGTGCCACCACACAGCACAATGGGTTTGTCCACATTGATTTCTTAAACACCCTGACCACTAGACCTCACCAGTGGAGCTTCACTTGCTCCTCTTCCTCTTGTTTTTGGTCCATCTTTAAGTGAATCTCAATTTCTAGTGTTGCTCTTGATTTTGTCCTTCATTCAAAGACCTAAGTCTGATTTTGTCCATTTCCCGAACGTTTTAGTCCTGTCTCGTTTTCAGTGTTCATGTTAGGGTTAGAGTGATCCAATTCTTTCAGTGGTGTAAAAATGAAAGGCCTCTCTAGCTCTCTAGCCCATAAAACAATAGAATGTTTTGGAGGTAAGGCTTCAAATCAAAGATGTATTACCTGCTTGTGCAGAAAATAACTCACAAATGCACATATGTTTTACAATAACAATATATTTACTGGCACAAAAAGGTAATTGTTGTTTACCAGTAGTTCGATATTATTCCCATGTTTGGTATCATTGGCAGCTAAACATTTTACATGTGGCATATTATTGTTGTACTACTAGTGCTTAGCATAATCTTAGTTTAGTGTATTTCTTAGTTCATATCTTAGATCTTATTACTGTTTTTCTTTTAATGGAATCCTTTGACCCTGGCACAAACGTATAGAATGTAGGGTTAGGGCTAAGTGGAAGGAGTAAGGAGTGACAATGGACGCAGCTTAAAAAAAGGCAGTTTAATTAGAATTTTTGTTGAGATGTTTAATGGCTTCACATTGGACCTATTATTTTCCATATTGTATAAACCACTTATCACTCTGTTGAACAAAAAATCCTGCTGAGTTTTCCCTCCATTAAAGTGTTTAGATGTGATGTATATGCACTCCATAACAGTACTCCATCTAATCCCCTTGCTTTATGTGACTAATTACATTAAACATGAGACGACCTTGAATAGAGAGAGTTTTAAAGGCTTTGGTCAACAACACTTCTATAGAAGTGCTTCACTGTCCTAAAGTGCCACGCTTCTATTCATGAAAGCCATTAGCACAGGCTCAACTTCAGAGATAAATACCACCAGTGCATGGCTGTCATATTGTGTGTTTAGAGAATAGGGGCTTTAATGAGAGGTTGTGGATGACACACCTGCCCAGAAAACAGGTTGAGATAACAATTTTCTCCTCCCTCTTGAGGAGACATCTGGCATTGTCATGGCGTTGTAACCCAAAATCCACCTAAGAGTGGGTAATGAGGCATAGGAGACGGGGTTTATGTTGTGTGTTGTCAAATGTGTTTGGGTGTTTTGTGATAGGTGATTCCCTAAATTAGCCTGCGAGTGCACCATCTGTAGTACTCAACCATAAGTGCCGTTTTGTGTGTCTCATAAGAAGAGTTAAAACTAAACAGGGATGCATTTAACCTTTTTGTAGTAAAAACTATTGGTCTGAAAGGCCATTTAGATCTTGGCTCGTCACCAAGCTTCATGCACTTCTTGCCATTTTAGATGTCTATCAAAATCTGATTGGCTTGTCCATTCTCAGTTTCTCAATTTATTTTTCAAATTGAATCTTGTTTTGCCTAATTTCATTGCAAGGACTGCCAAAGACACAACTCTACTTTAGCAGCCAAACCAATTAGGATCCCTTATCTTTACCAGCTTTTTCCTTTTCGGGTCATGGAGGTCACTGGTGCCCATATCCAGCAGTCACTATGAGAGAGGTGGGGTACTCCCCGGACTGGTCGCAAGTCTATCAAATGGAATGGTAAATGGCCCGTACTTATATAGCCCATTTCTATCTAGTCAAGATACTCAAAGTGCTTTACATTGCAACCTGCGCCCTTGTTTACCCATCCACACAACACCCTACTAGATATGTGCAAAGCTAATCTGAATCTGGAGAGACTAATCAGAGCTTTTTAGATCACATTCATACATCGATGGGACACACATCAGAGGCAACGAGGGGTTCAATGTCTTTCCCAGGGATACTTAAACATGTGACTGCTGGTGGAATCAAACCCCCAACTCTCCCATTGGAGAATGAAGGCCTCATTATACTTGTGCTTTGGTCCGCTGGCTGGAGCGTGCGCACTGCGCGCGCACTGAGCTGTGCGGCTTCATGCGTTTACAGTGTTGCCGCTGTGTTTATAGTTGACGCACGGCTGCGCATGGCAATGTGCTGTTCTTTTACGGACCAGCAGGTGGCAGTACCCTCTAAAACCTGTGCATATGTTACAAGAAAGGGTGTAGAAGAAGAAATCTACTGTAGAAGAAGAACTGTTTGAAGTCACTCAACAAAAACAAATGGCTTTCCACTCGCGTGCTGAACTGTTGTCTTTATTAGAGGAGCAAATCATAATAGAACAACAGTTATTGTGTCTTGCGGTTTTAATGCATGGAGTCAGCGGAGGAGGAAGCGATCACTTGACGTTTGGCAAAAAAAACAAAAAAGTCCAGATCAGGAATGAAGAAGGGGAATTTAATACATTTTTGTCACATACAAAACATTCCTCCATGCTTCGCGACGCCATCTCCACGACCACAGTGGCGCAGACAGCTACAGGCTCTGGCGTGAAGAGTGTGAAGGCTGTCGGGTGAGGTCTCCACCCAACCTGTCAATCAATTCAGTAGCGCCCACGGCGCGCGCACTAGCCTTGCGGAGTTTCAAAAATTCGGAGGTGCGCGACACGCGCCAAACCGACGCACAGGTCTACGCACAGGGGCGGGGACGGTA
>JBBPBX010079310.1:0-16421 GCA_038048925.1 Garcialebias charrua
CCGCAGCCATGGGTCACCTAAACAGCCAGCGTCTCCATGGTAATGTGATTCGGGTGACTCTGTCCAAACATCCTGTGGTGCAGCTGCCTCATGAGGGGGCAGGACAAGAGGAGCAGGTGCTGACTCAAGACTTTTCTGGCTCCACACTCCACCGCTTCAAAAAACCCGGATCCAAAAACTTCAACAATATTTTCCCTCCATCTGCGACACTGCACCTGTCCAACATCCCGTAAGGCCGCCCACTTCATGTTCCTCTGAATGTCTTCATGTCTCTGTCCTCATGTCTCTATTCTCACATCTCTGTCCTCACACCTCTGTCATCATGTCTCTCTGTCCTCATGTCTTTATCCTCACATCGCTTTCCTCACACCTTTGTCTTCATGTATCTCTGTCCTCATGTCTCTGTCTTCATGCTTCTGTCCTTATGTCTCTGTCCTTGTCTCCCAGCACTTCCATCTGTGAGGACACGCTGAAGGACTTATTCTCCTCCAGAGGATTCACCTTCAAAGCCTTCAAGTTTTTCCAGTAAGTTTCAGTACTTTCGTTGTACGTTTACATGTACATTGAACATATACACATGTATACTGAATACTGTGACTGTACTTATTTATTGTATATACCGGTATGTACATATATATATATTATTTTTACATATATATTGTGTGTACAGGTATACAAAATGTACATGTGTACCATGTGTACTTGTACGTCACCTTCACTACTACTGGTACTGGAAAAACCAGTACCAGTACTTGCTTATGATCCAAGACGGCACTCCTTAAAGGTTCAGTCTGCAGTTTCTGTAGAACTCAAGCACTTAGAAAAAATTTCAACAGGCAAAGCATTCTGATCCCTCCCCCTCAAAGCCATATATGGCTCTGCCCCCCCCGTGGTCTGTTGAAATTCAAATCCAAGCTCTGTTTTTATTGGCTGATTTAAATTCAAGCTCTGTTTTTATTGGCTGGTTACAAACTTTGATTTTATTGGCTGGAAAATGGCGGGTCACTTTTTCTTTTTAGAAATGCTTATTTACCACCTGGAGAAGCAAGGGGACAATATATATATATATTTTTTTTTCAGAGATTACCTCTCTAACATCAATCTAGTGACAGAGTGAAGAAACATGTTAAAAATATAATGTTAGAAAAGTTACATATAGCAGCTTTAAGCCTGGTTTATGGTTGACACGTCGCATAGGGGGGGGGATAGACGGACAGACAGAAGAGAACTCAAGAGAGCGGGCGGCCAAAGTGACGCAATCGCATAGTCCCCGCCCCCGCGCTTTGGCCCCGCGCGTTGGTTTGGCGCGTGTCGCGCACCTCCGAATTTTTGAAACTCCGCAAGCCTAGCGCGCGCGCCAAATTGATTGACAGCTCGGGTAGGGACCTCACCGACAGCCGCTGTGGTCGTGGAAACGGATTCCCAGACGGTTCACACCTGATGAGAACAGAGGAGCCGTTTCTGTGAATTAGACTAACAAAGAACTTAAGAAACCCCTACTGTTAAGGTGTGATTCATCAATTTACCGTACATAGGATGTGTGGGTTATCTCAGGTATGTGCATGTGTTAGCTCAGCTTTCAATTTACATAGGTTTGTGTGTGTCATCTCAGCCTGTTATAACTTCACTCTGACACAGCTTGCTTTTTGAATTGAGAAAGCCCTTTGAATAGAGGGCGAAACGTTTTCTGTTACAAATAAAGTCCAGTTGTTTTTGTATTGAACACTTTTTCTGATTTCATCATGTCCTGGATGACTGAGAATCTTCACCAGCATTTCGTCAAACAATGGGATTCCCAGATAGGCCTGTTACGATAAACAATAAATCATGATGAATGAAAATTATCGACCTCATTTTCATTTATCGCTTTATCGTTTCTTCGTGTTTCTCTGTTTCTACTGAAGACACTGCTCAACGCCAGTGCTCTTCACTGACCCCTCCCTTTCTCTTTTTTCTTTAAAATCTGTTTTAACTGTTAAAATTTGCATTTTTGGATCGTTTAAAGCAGCTAAGCTGAGCTAAGCTAACAGGCAGACCTCGGGAATAAACCTTCGTCAAGTCGAAGCTCCAAAATTCACAGTTCGTGTAAAACGTTTTTCTCTGCAAAAAGAAGCTGAGAACTTGTTTACTGATTTTTTTATTAAAAGCTTTAAGTGAAAAATGTTATGCTAAAAAGCTCAAATCACAGAACATCCACCTTGTCACCATGTCAGCCCATGCCACGTCAAGGGACCTCCCTCCCATTTTTCTTAAAGAGACACGCTGTTCAACTATCCATCCTTTGGTTCAAACAGTCTTTTACTGCCATCAAAAAAAAAAGGTATAATACTCCGAACAAATCAACATTTCTTCTAAAATTTGACTATTAATTATTGTTAAATTTCAAACAATATTATCATTTATCACAATAATTTCTGAGACAATTAATCGCCCAGCAGCATTTGTTATAGTGACAGGCGTATTCCCAGAATCCTATTCTGAAAAGGTCAGTCCCATCCTGGCCACCTAACGGGAGTCCCTCTGTAGCCATTTTCGCACTGCACAGCCCTCCCCGGCCCAGCTCGTACCGGGTTGCCCCTGAGCCCAGCCTGGCCCGCCCCCGCTCATTTCAAAGTGTGCGGAGAGCCGCCTTGAAGTGGGTGGGGAGTTCTTGTGTGCGCGCTTGGTGTTATTTACGTTCTAAAATAAACTGATTTTTAATCAGTTATTAACAAAAATTAAACTCAGAAACACTAATATATATATATTCAGCTAACACATTTTTTAGGCGTTTCTGTAGTTATATTTTAATGAAATTCAGCTTGCGCTGAAAGGCGGAAATGCTCTGTATGGGTGCGCGCTTCGTGTTATTTAAACTGGGCCCAGGGAGCTTGGCCCGCTTAGAACCTCCGTCGGTCGGGTTCTAAAACTCGGGCTGATGCCGGCCCGAAAAGGCAACTGCGAACAAGACGAACCCGGGTTAGAAGCCGGGGAGGGCTGTGCAATGCGAAAACGGCTTGTGACTCCCCCTGTCGACATATGAACTCTATGATAATGCAGTCTCAGACTAGCCAAGGTTCTCAGAACCTCAAATAAAAAAACAATAAACAATCTTCTCACCACCTCCATGCGCAGCTTCATTTGTCCGTTCCCTGTCACTGTGCTCCAAACCAACAGTAATCTAGCCTCCAAAATGCAGCAATTCCAGAGGTCTTTCAGAAGGAGATGAGTCAAACAAAGGGATTTAACGTTCCCTCGCCTGGACGTGGGTCACCGGGACCCCACTCTAGAGCCGTGCCTGGAGGTGGGGCAAGTTGGCGAGCGCCTGGTGGCCAGGCTTTTACCCATGGAGCCCGGCCGGGCACAGCCCGAAGAGGAGACGTGGGTCCCCCTTCCCATGGGTTCACCACCTGTGGGAGGGGCCATAGGGGTCGGGTGCAATTTGGGATGGGTGGTGGCCGAGGGAGGGGACCCTGGTGGTCTGATCCTCGGCTACAGAAGCTGGCTATTTGGACGTGAAATGTCACCTCTCTGGTGGGGAAGGAGCCTGAGCTGGTGTGTGAGGTTGAGAGGTTCCGGCTAGAAATAGTTGGACTCACCTCAACGCATGGCTCTGACTCTTGAACCAGTTTCCTTGAGAGGGGTTGGACACTCTTCCACTCTGGAGTTGCCCCTGGTGAGAGGCGCCGAGCAGGAGTGGGCATACTTGTTGCCCTCCATCTTGGTGCCTGCACGTTAGGGTTCACCCTGGTGAACGAGAGGGTAGCCTCCCTCCACCTACGTGTGGGGGGACGGGTCCTGACTGTTGTTTGTGCTTATGCACCAAACGGCAGCTCAGATTACCCACCCTTTTTGGAGTCCGTGGAGGGGGTACTGGAGAGTGCGCCTCCTAGGGACTCCCTTGTTCTACTGGGGGACTTCAACATTCACATGGGCAATGACAATGAGTCCTGGAGGGGTGTGGTTGGGAGGAACGGCCCCCCTAATCTGAACCTGAATGGTGTTCTGTTATTGAACTTCTGTGCTCGTCATGGATTGTCCATAACAAACACCATGTTCAAGCATAAGGGTGTCCATATGTGCTCTTGGCACTAGGACACCCTAGGCCACTGTTCAATGATTGACTTTGTTGTCGTCTCATTTGATCTGCGGCCACATGTCTTGGACACTCAGATAAAGAGAGGGACAGAGCTTTCCACTGACCACTACCTGATGGTGAGTTGGCTCCGATGGTGGGGGAGGATGCCAATCAGACCTGGCAGGCCCAAACATATTGTGAGAGTCTGCTAGGAACATCTGGCAGAGTCTCCTGTGAGACAGAGCTTTAACTCCCACCTCAGGCAGAGCTTCGAACACGTTCCGAGGGAGGTGGAGGACATTGAGTCCAAGTGGGCCATGTTCCGTGCTTCTATCAAGGTGGCTTATCGGAGCTGTGGCTGCAGCGTTGTTGGTGCCTGTCATGGTGGTAACCCTCAAACCCGATGGTGGACACCGGCGGTGAGGGACGCGGTCAGGTTGAAAAAGGTATCCTATTGGGTCTTTTTGGCCTGTGAGACCCCGGAAGCAGCTGATAGGTACCTGTAGTCCAAGCAGCATGTATTATTATACCTGCAGTCCAAGCAGCATGTATTATTTGGACACACCCGAGTGGTCGCTGAGGCAAAAACTCTGGTCTGAGAGGAGTTCGGAGAGGCCATGGAGAATGACTTCCGTATGGCTTCGAGGCGATTCTGGTCCACCATTTGGCGTCTCAGGGGGAAAGTGGTATGCTAACAACACTATTTATAGTGAAGGTGGTGTGCTACTGACCTCAACTCGGGATGTCGTGGGTTGGTGGGCAGAATACTTCGAAGACGTCCTCAATCCCACTGGCACGTCTTCCTCTGAGGAAGCGGAGCCTGGGGACTTTGAGTCAGGCTCTCCAATCTCTGGTGCTGAGGTCACCTTTTTCTTTCAGCTTTTCCCTTTTCAGGGGTCGCCACAGCGAGTCATCTTCCTCCACCTCACTCTGTCCTCTGCATCCTCTGTCCTCACTCCAACTACCTTCATGTCCTCATCCATATATCTCCTCTTTGGCCTCCCTCTTTGTCTTTTTCCTGGCAGCTGCATTTCTAACATCCTTCTACCAATATACCCACTGTCCCTCCTCTGGACATGTCCAAACCATCTCAGTCTGGCCTCCCTAACTTTATCTCCCAGTTCTTCAACATGTGTTGTACCTCTGAGGTCACAGAGGTGGTTAAAAAGCTCCTCGGTGGCAGGGCCCCAGGGGTGGATGAGATTTGTGCGGAGTTCCTTAAGGCTCTGGATGTTGTGGGGTGTGTTGGCTTACGTGACTCTGCAAAATTGCGTGGACACTGGGGGCATTTTCCCTGGATTGGCAGACTGGGTTGGTAGTCCCCCTATTCAAAAAGGGGGACAGTAGAGTGTGTTCCAACTACAGGGTGATCACACGCTTAAGCCTTCTTGGTAAGGTCTATTTGGGGGATCTGGAGAGAAAGGTCCGTCGGATGGTTGAACCTCGGATTCAGGAGGAGCAATGCGGTTTTCGTCTTGGTCGTGGAACAATGGACCAGCTCTACATCCTCAGCAGGTCCTGGAGGGTGCGTGGGAGTTTGCCCAACAAGTCTGCATGTACTTTGTGGACTCGGAGAAGGCTTTCGACCGCGTCCCTTGGGGAGCCCTGTGGGAAGCCCTGTGGGAGTATGGGGTACCAGGCTCTTTGATACAGGCTGTTAGGTCCCTGTACGACTGGTGTCAGAGCTTGGTCCACATTGCTGGCAGTAAGTCAGGCTCGTTCCCAGTGAGAGTTGGACTCCGCCAAGGTTGCCCTTTGCCACCGATTCTGTTCATAACTTTTATGGACAGAATTTCTAGGTGCAGCCAAGGTGTTGAAGGGATTCGTTTTGGTGGCCTTCAGATCGCTTCTCTGTTTTTGCAGATGATGTGGTTCCATTAGTTTAATCAGGTCCTGATCTACAGCTTTCGCTGGAGCGGTTTGCAGCCGAGTGTGATACGGCCGTGATGAGGATTAGTTCCTCCAAATCCGAGGCCATGGTCTTGAGCCGGAAAAAGGTAGAGGGCCCTCTCCAGGTCGGGGAGGGGGTCCTGCCCCAAGTGGAGGAGTTTAAGTATCTTAGGGTTCTGTTCACGAATGAGGGAAAAATGGAGTGTGAGATTGGTAGGCGGATAGGTACAACATCGGCAGTGAAGCAGGCGCTGTACTGGTCTGTCGTGGTGAAGAGAGAGCCGAGTCAAAAGGCAAAGCTCTCAATTTACCGATCGATCTACGTTCCTACCCTCATCTGTGGTCATGAGCTATGGGTTGCGACCGAAAGAACGAGATCTCGGATATAGGTGGCCGAAATTAGTTTTCTCCGCAAGGTGTCTGGACTCTCCCTTAGAGATTGGGTGAGAAGCTTGGTCATCCGGGAGGGACTCAGGGTTGAGCCGCTGCTTCTCCACATCGAGAAGAGCCAGTTGAAGTGGCTCGGGTATCTGGTTAGGATGCCTCCTGGACGCCTCCCTGGTGAGGTGTTCCGGGCACGTCCCACCGGGGAGAGGGAAGTCTAGGCCTCCCTACTTAGGTTACTACCCCCGCGATCCGACCGAGGATAAGCGGAAGAGAATGGATGGATGGATGGATGGATACTTGGTGCAGCTCCCCAACTCATTTTACACTTTCTTGAGTTTAGATATAAACTAGAGGCTATTACGAGTCAACTTGTTTTTTGTCTAGCACGTTGAATGTGCATGCATGGTGAACTATGTGTCCGGAAAGGTCGTCTCAGATCGGCTAACGTTCATGTCAGTCAAGTGACGAATTGCATAGTGAAGATTAATTGATCAGCTGATGTCCATTTAAAGAAAATTTTAAAAAGTCAGACTTCTATTTCATTGTGCGATTTACTGAAATTGCCTTTGCGATCAATCGGTAGATCTTGATCGACCTATTGGGCACCCCTGCTGTAAAGAAGAGTCTATTAAAAGCTTATCAGGCAGAGGCGAGGTCACAACCTCTGCTTTGCAGCTTAGAGGCCTTGAAATTGACCAGGTGCACAGGCTCCGTGCTCCTGCAGGCTCCTCGGTTCAGACAAAACAAGTCAACTCCTCACACATGTTCCTACATTAATTTAACATTAGTAAGTGATAACATGCATGACTTTTACCTAAATTCTCCTGACATTCAGTTACCCTGGAGAGACTGAGTAGAACTATTGTCTTATAGCTGTCCTCTAACTGGCCAGGTGTGATGATGTCACTTACTCTGATATCACAGGAAGGACAGGAAGATGGCTCTGATGCAGCTGGCATCTGTGGAGGAGGCTATTGAGGCTCTGATTGAGCTGCACGACCACCAACTGGACCACAACCAGCACCTCCGTGTCTCTTTCTCCAAGTCCACCATCTGACAGCCGCCCACTTGGAGCTCAGCAGCCAATCAGAGCGCAGGGCCTCTCGATTGGCCCTCGGCAGCGACAGACAGACCAACGGAGATCAAAACTCTGTGCCTGCAAGCCGCCTGACATGGACCACAACTCGTCATGGTTACAGAGCACATTCCAGATCAGGGCAGCAGAGCATTGTGGGTAATGGAGTCCAACAAAGAGCTGGAGTGAGTGTGAAGTTTCTGTGTTTAAATGTTTACTTAATGTGAATCAGAGTCATCAGGAAAACAGAACCTGCCTTTACCAGAACTGCTCTTAGTGCAAATGTTGCAAATGTTTCTGAATATTTGTACAAAGTTTTTATGTTTTAGGTTTTTATGTTTCATTAAACAGGGGCAATGGCCTCCATGTTCAACTGTCCTGTCCCCCTCTTACAATGCTGTTATCGATAGTATCACTCAGCCCTCTGTGAATAGCAAGCAGACATCAGGGTACTAACGATCCATCGTTAGGCTGATGGTCGTCCGTTATCATGTGAACAGTTAGTTCTGGATGTCAACAACAAACTGGTTGATCCACTACAAGAAGGTGATATTTATAAGACTGAGTTTGTTGCAGCTCCTCAGACTGAAGAAGTCTTTTGTATATCTGTCTAGAGGACCTGATGTAAACTGGCTAGATTTTTATTTTATTTTTTATTTTATCTGATCAGCTGTACAAGTTTTTTTCTTCCTGCTGAAACTTTGTTGACTTATTTTGGAAACAAATGTCTCTGTGTCTTATGTGTCTTTTGTTCTGGGTTTTTCCAGCCTCTGGGGGGCGCAACAGGTCTCTGTTGGGGTCTCGGGGTTTCATTTTTTTTTGTTGCAGTGCATTCTGGGAGGGTTCTTTAATGTTGGAAGTATTTATACTGTAAAACGTGACGTGGACGTCCGGCCCTCCTGCTGCGCCTGTGAGTGAGCCGAGCTGATTGGTGGAGTTTAGGGGGCGGGGTTGCTTTTAGTTTTAATTTAATCTGAAGAACCAATATTTAATTTCCTGTTTTGAGTTGTTGTGTTTATAAAACAGGAAATAAGCCACTAAAAACAGGAAGCTGCCTTTGACCTGTGACTTTTGTGCAAACACATTTCGACTCAAATCAGGAACGTTAAAGACTGGGACATCCTAAATATTATTTTTAAATAAATTTGTTAAGGACGAGGTGTGGAAACAAACTGAGGTTTCTGTGCCTTGAATTCATGACGACCAGACCCATCTGCAAATAAGAACCTGGTTTTCCTGAGAGAAACTGATGCATCTTTAAAGGCTTTTATCTTCAGATAATGATAAAAACAGTTCTCTCCAAATATTATCTGATGCTTCGTATAAATAAATATAAGCTGTTCTCCTAAAATAACATCTCCAGATAATTGTCTTAATTTTCAGATCTTGACCTAAAAGTTTTGTTTTATGATAACCCGTTTCATTTTTAAGTAGCGGATTATTTTGGTCTCAGTTTCCAAGCCCGACTCGGTCTGTAGAAATATTTTATAAATAAAAGACAAAAGATGATTTACTAAGAAGCAGAAATAAAAGTGAATATTCATATGAGTAATGTTTTCACGGTAGGTCTCTTATTTAGTTTGTTCAATTAGCCGTCATATGACCTGTCAGTAAATTATTGTTCCTGTATTTATTAATTTAATAAAGTCATGACTTAAGATCAATTGTGTGAGAAGCTGAAACTGCTGGGCTTTCATTATGAAACCAACCATGCTGCCCCTTGCAGGACGTGACATCTCTGAATGTTTGTGGTGCATTGTGGGAGTCAGCGGGATGTTGTCGCTCCCTGAACGGTTTGAAATCAGCAGCAATGCATGATGGATAAGTTTTTGAATCTTTATTTATTCTGAAAGGTGTGACAGGAAGTTGTAGCATGAATCACTGAATAAATAATTCTTATGACCAATGACTCCGCTCCATCAGTCCGAGCTCCGTCCACAACCCGTCCTGCTTCCAGGACTTCCAGGGGACACTTTGTATGGACAAAACTTTGTTCCAGTGTGAACGCACAGTCTCAGTTGTGATTGGTCGGTTCAGACAGCAGATACATTACTTAAAAAAAATAATTTACAAATAAAAGTTCAGACGGAGGTTCATCCGACAGCTGATGATGTCATCACACAAACCCCTGACAACGCGCACACATGTACACTCACACACACACACATACACACGAGCTTCAGAGAAATGTGTTTGGTTTTTTTTTTGGTCCTTTTATTAAATGCTGAAATGTTTTGACCTTTTTTTAACCAGAATACTGGGGCTTATTTGTTAGTTTGTTTACAACAACACATCTGATTTTTATTTTTCTAAAATTTTGAGAAACTTTCTGAATTTCAGACGTGTTTTTAATCCTGAAAACAGATTTTTCTTTTTTTTTCAAAGTGCATTTTGTTCCTGTTTTAAGGATTAACTGTACGGTTGTTTGTTAAAGCTGGACTGAACCAAACGCCTGCAGGCCTGTCCGCAGAGAACCTTAAAGACGAACTTCTCTGCATGGCCAACCTGAACAACTGAGTCCAACAGAACCAGTCTCCAATAAACTTGAACTTTTTTTACAAACAGCTGCAGATATCTAAACTTTTATTTTGAAATCCTATTAACTTCCTGTCCTTTCACTTCCAGTTGGGTCAGCCGGTTCTAGGTGGTTTTCTTACTGGTCGACCGCAGCTCATTGGTTTGTGAGGAACTCAATCAGCCAATGACAGTCGTCTCCTAATCGATCAGCCAATCAGAGCAGTTTTGGGTCGTTCGGGAACAAGAAACATCAACTCACCTTGTCACATTTCCTGTAAATTTCAAAATAGTAAGGTAGCTGTTCTGGTTCTGCTCTAGTTTTTTTTGTTTTAAACGAGGCGACCAGGAGTCGGAGTTGGGGCTGCTCCTTCCTGATTGGCTGTTTTTTGATCAGCGATTCAGTTCAATGCTTCACTCCCTCTAATTTTCTCTTCGTTCTTCATTCGTGCGCTCTGATTGGCTCGCTCTGCCATTTGTTTTTAGCACCAACAGAAACATAAATAGTTAAAACACACACACGTTCCTCATATAAAACAAGCATCAGTCTGTCTGCTCCTCTCTGTGACGATGATGATGATGATGAGCAGGATATTGCCATGGTAACTACACGTCCAGGATCTCCTCGGCGGTACCACCGCAGCGCAGCCGGTACCGGCTGGTCCTCCAGCTGATGGTCGGGTCCCACAGAGCAGACAGGAAGATCTGGACTGCCATGGATTCCCGGATGAACCAGGCCACAGCAAAGTCCAACTTGGAGAAGGTCAGAGGACCACCCTGCGTGACGTCATCAACAAATCAATCTGTGCATCTATCAATCTAAAGTGAGGAGGAAACACCAATATGTCTTTTCAGAATAAAAGCCTGAAGTACCTGGACTCCGGTGAGCTGGATGTAGTCTGAGATGAACCAGGCCAGACAGTGACACATGAAGAAGACCATCATGTCCCACCTAAGACACAAACACAGTCAGCTGATCTGTTTCCATGGAGACAGCAGACACATGGCCCCCTCTCTACTGAAACTGGAGCTCTGGAGAATCTAGATAAGGCTCCTGTTCAGACCCAAACCAGAGTCTGACTTTCTGCTGACTTCAGTTGACCTTGGCATGGGTCCCGCACCTAGCTCAAACCATCAGTGTGTTACGGGTGCAGTAAGCCCCGCCCACCAGCTCCTACACCCTGATTGGTCGTACCTGAAGACGTGATGAGCGGCCCAGCCAATGATTAGGCTGGCGAGGAAACACTCGGAGACCGGCTCCAGGACCGTGGCCGGAACCATGTTGATCCGCAGCTTCGTCCACCTGTTCAAACAAACTTTATTAACAGCAATAGATTACAAAACGCCAACATTTATTTCCTGGATGAGCAGGAAATGACCTTTGACTTCTTAGCTCCACCCTCAAAGCAGAGAGAAACCAGCCAATCAGGTGACAGCTGAGAGCTCACCTGATCATCCTGGACTGGAACTGACCAATGGAGTACGAGCCTGAGTTCTGCAGTGCCACCTGTGTCGACATGGAGAACTTCCAGCCTCTGTGGAGGAAACAGGAAACGCGTCATCACGTCTTGAACAAATCAGTGTCAGCCAGTGCTTAAGCTAACGGGCTAACCTGTCGGCGATGGCTTTGGCCATGAAGTAATCCTCAGCGATGTACTGAGCAAACGTCACCAGCCCACCCGCCTGGTCCAACACGTCCTTCCTCATCAAACATGACATTCCAGTGACGCACTTGATCCCCGTCACATTAGCCGAGATGTAGGAGCGGGGGTGGGACGTCCCGAAGTACACCTGGACACAGCTGAGTCTTTGAGTGACTAATCCTCTGACCCCGCCCTGTTAGCAACTAAACCTCGAGCCCCACCCCTTCGGAGAGTGAACTCACCTGTTCCAACGTAGCGGCAAAGCCCTGGCGATCAGCGACATACGGCAGCCCGTGGACAAGTCCCACCTTCTCTGTCATCTGATTGGTCAGATCGGTCAGTGTGTCGGGTTTCACTGAACAACAGAGGTGAAGATGAGGGAGCAGATCAGGGAAACTCCTGGATTAAGGGGTATCTAAACTATATTACAAACCGGATTCCAAAACAGTTGGGGCACTAAACAAATTGTGAATAAAAACTGAATGCAATGATGTGGAGGTGCCAACATCTAATAATTTATTCAGAATAGAACATAAATCACAAATCAAAAGTTTAAACTGAGAGAATGTATCATTTTAAAGGGAAAAATACAGGTAGTCCTCGACTTACGACGTTTCGGACTTGCGTCACGCATCTCATAAATTAAAAAAAAAAAAATTGTATGTGATCCGACACGATGATTTCGTGTTACGAAGGTCCGGAACTCGTTCGTAAGTCGGGGACTACCTGTATGTTGTTTCAAAATTTCATGGCGTAACAAATCCCCAAAAAGTTGGGACAAGTCCATTTTTACCACTGTGTGGCATCCCCCCTTCTTCTTACAACACTCAACAGACGTCTGGGGACAGAGGAGACCAGTTTCTCAAGTTTAGAAATAGGAATGCTCTCCCATTCATGTCTAATACAGGCCTCTAACTGTTCAATCGTCTTGGGCCTTCTTTGTCACACCTTCCTCTTTATGATGCGCCAAATGTTCTCTATAGGTGAAAGATCTGGACTGCAGGCTGGACATTTCAGTACCGGATCCTTCTCCTACGTAGCCATGATGTTGTGATTGCTGCAGAATGTGGTCTGGCATTATCTTGTTGAAAAATGCAGGGTCTTCCCTGAAAGAGATGACGTCTAGATGGAGCATATGTTGTTCTAGAACCTGAACATAGTTCTTTGCCACACTCCATTTTAAATGACCCCTGGCCCAGTGCAAACATCTGAGCTTGTGGAGCTTGCTTAGAAATGGCTTCCTCTTTGCACTGTAGAGTTTCAGCTGGCAACGGCGGATGGCACGGTGGATTGTGTTCACTGACAATGCTTTCTGGAAGTATTCCTGAGCCCATTCTGTTATTTCCTTGACAGTGGCATTCCTGTTTGAGGTGCAGTGACGTTTAAGGGCCCGGAGATCACGAGCATCCAGTAGAGTTTTACGGCCTTGACCCTTACACACAGCGATTGTTCCAGATTCTCTGAATCTTTTGATGATGTTATGCACGGTTGATGATGATAACCTAAAAGTATTTGTGATTTTACACTGGTTAACACCATTCTGGTTAGGGATGGGGGCGATCCGATCCGTTATTGGCCTCCGATATCAGCATAATTTGCGTATCGGATTTTTCGATCCAACCTGCCGATATTTCCGATCCATGATACATGTTGGCTACAAATGGTAAATGGTAAATGGAGCTTATTTATATAGAATATATATATATATATATATATACAAGAGTGGATTTCCTGAACGGAGGCGTGTCTCATGAACCCAGAGTAATAAGACCCTCCTCATTCAGGAAATCTATTTCATAGTTTGCAGCCAGCTACAGCGTGAGGACTGAGTGAGTAGCATCTTAGCTATCAGCTAGCTAACTTTTCATCATAACATGTCCACTGTGTGGAAGTATGTTACACTCATCGCCGCAAGGCAGCAATGTCTGCAGAGCCATAGCGCCACATTAGACTGCGGTCAAGTTAGTTTTACGTTGGACATTCGAGCTCTGGGGCTTCAGCGGGACGCCACTCTCGCTGAACTGAAACACATGTCTGACCCGGCCAGCGGCATCCCCGTCTCGGTGGAGGGACAGGCTGAGAGCGGCTGACCAAAATCAGGCTGCCTGCCCCGGATTGAACAAGAAAAACACACCGCTGAAGCCACGGGGAGCTCAAATGTTTACAGAGAAGTTGCTAAACTTCATCATAATTAATGACCAACAGCTATCAGCTGTAAATAATGAAGGATTTCTTACGATGAAGTTTAGCAACTTCTTGGTAAACGTTTGAGCTCCGTGGCTTCAGCGGTGTGTTTTTCTTGTTCAATCCGGGACAGGCGCTCTGATTTCGGTCAGCCGCTCTCAGCCTGTCCCTCCACCGAGACGGGGACGCATCTGGCCAGGTCAGACATGTGTTTCAGTTCAGCGAGAGTGGCGTCCCGCTGAAGCCCCAGAGCTCGAATGTCCAACGTAAAACTAACTTGACCGCAGTCCAGGATATAGTTTACCCTCCAGGAGATACTTATCAGTCCAACAGTAGACAATCATAAAAAAGCATATTAATTAAAAATTACAAGAAAACTGTATTTAAAAAAAAAACTAAACATAAACAGCTACATTATAAAGAAATGTAAAATACTAAAAACAGGAACATGTCTGTGTTGGTTTATGCCATGAACTTAGCAGATGTAAAGCTATTTAATATTTATTCATTTATTAATTCATTTAAAAGAGACAAAATAAAACAAATTCATCAAAAAGAAACCAGTGAATGAAAAGAGTGCAGAAAGAAGAAAAAAAAAATCTTATATCACCCCCTTATTTAAAAGAATACATAAAATAACTTTAAACAATCACTTAAAATAATCACTTTAATATCCACTTTAGAGCTAGGAATAAATAAAAAAAAACATGTTTTGTTTTAGCAGAATTTAACTGCAACTTTGAAACTTATCCAACATTAATAAAACTTACCTCAAGTTGCCTTTTTGGACATGCATGCATATATGTGTGCACATTGTACCTGAGAGGAGATTATTACAGCCTCATATAAAATCAATGATATAAGTACTGTATCGGGATCGGAAGTAAGAAAATGTGGATCGTGCATCCCTAATTCTGGTATTGCTGCACTATCTTTCAGCGCAACAATGGTGGAATTGGTGATCCTCTTACCATCTTGGCTTCTGAGAGACACTGACACTATGAGAAGCTCTTTTTATACCCAATCATGTTGTCAGTTGACCTAATTAGTGTTAATTGGTCTTCCAGATGTTCGTTATATGCTCAATTTCCTTTTCCAGCCACTTATTGCTACTTGTCCCAACTGTTTTGGGATTTGTTGACAATGAAATTTTGAATAAACATGTTTTTCCTTCCCCTCCCTGGGCTGCCACCTTACCGTGGTGGAGGGGTTTGAGTGTCCCAATGATCCTAGGAGCTATGCTGTCAGGGGCTTCATGCCCCTAGAAGGGTCACCCAAGGCAGACAGGTCCTAGGTGAGGGACCAGACAAAGTGCAGCCCAAAAACCCCTATGATGAGTACAATTAATGGACTAAGTTTTCCCTCGCCCGGACGCGGGTCACCGGGGCCCCACTCTGGAGCCAGGCCCGGAGGTGGGGCACGCTGGCGAGCGCCTGGTGGCCGGGCTTTTACCCATGGAGCCCGGCCGGGCACAGCCCGAAGAGGAGACGTGGGTCCCCCTTCCCATGGGCTCACCACCTGTGGGAGGGGCCAAAGGGGTCGGGTGCAATGTGAGATGGGTGGTGGCCGAGGGCGGGGACCCTGGCGGTCTGATCCTCGGCTACAGAAGCTGGCCATTGGGACATGGAATGTCACCTCTCTGGTGGGGAAGGAGCCTGAGCTAGTGTGTGAGGTTGAGAGTTTCCGACTAGAAATAGTCGGACTCACCTCAACGCATGGCTCTGGCTCTGGAACCAGTTTCCTTGAGAGGGGTTGGACACTCTTCCACTCTGGAGTTGCCCCTGGTGAGAGGCGCCGAGCAGGAGTGGGCATACTGGTTGCCCCCCATCTTGGTGCCTGTACGTTGGGGTTCACCCCGGTGAACGAGAGGGTAGCCTCCCTTCGCCTACGTGTGGGGGGACGGGCTCTGACTGTTGTTTGTGCCTATGCACCAAACGGCAGCTCAGACTACCCACCCTTTTTGGAGTCCTTGGAGGGGGTATTGGAGAGTGCGCCTCCTGGGGACTCCCTTGTTCTACTGGGGGACTTCAACGCTCACGTGGGCAATGACAGTGAGACCTGGAGGGGTGTGGTTGGGAGGAACGGCCCCCCTGATCTGAACCAGAGTGGTGTTCTGTTATTGGACTTCTGTGCTCGTCATGGATTGTCCATAACGAACACCATGTTTAAGCATAAGGGTGTCCATATGTGCTCTTGGCACCAGGACACCCTAGGTCGCAGTTCGATGATCGACTTTGTTGTCGTCTCATCTGATCTGCGGCCGCATGTCTTGGACACTCGGGTGAAGAGAGGGGCGGAGCTGTCAACTGACCACTACCTGGTGGTGAGTTGGCTCCGATGGTGGGGGAGGATGCCGGTCAGACCTGGCAGACCCAAACGTATTGTGAGGGTCTGCTGGGAACGTCTGGCAGAGTCTCCCGTAAGACGGAGCTTTAACTCCCACCTCCGGGAGAGCTTTGAACACGTTCCGAGGGAGGCGGGGGACATGGAGTCCGAGTGGGCCGTGTTCCGCGCCTCTATTGTCGAGGCAGCTTATCGGAGCTGTGGCCGCAAGGTTGTTGGTGCCTGTCGTGGTGGCAACCCTCGAACCCGGTGGTGGACACCGGCAGTGAGGGATGCTGTCAGGCTGAAGAAGGAGTCCTATTGGGCCTTTTTGGCTTGTGGGACCCCG
>JBBPBX010079311.1:0-16420 GCA_038048925.1 Garcialebias charrua
GAGAGAGACACTGAAGGGGATACACTGTTCCCGACCTTAACACAAAAACTTCTGTCAGCGAGGTATGAGCGGAACCAGTCTAATGCAGCACCTGTGATCCCGACCCAGTGTTCGAGCCGTGATAAGAGAATACTGTGGTCGACGGTATCAAAAGCAGCGGTAAGGTCAAGGAGTACAAGTACCACAAACTGACCAGAATCATTTGATACAAGAATATCATTGAAAACCTTGACCAAAGCTGTTTCCGTGCTGTGAAGCTGTTTGAAACCGGACTGAAAAACTTCAAAGACTTTGTTTTCAGTTAAGAACTGATTTAACTGAATAGAAATGAGTTTTTCGAGGATTTTGGACATAAAGGGGAGTCTTGATATTGGTCTGTAATTTGCGCAGGCGGAAGGGTCAAGACCGGGTTTCTTTAATAACGGAGTGACCACTGCATGTTTGAAGGCATCTGGGACCACACTTGTAGCAATGCTACTATTCAAAATATTAAGAACAGAGGGCCCCAGCGATGGCAGAACCTGTTTGAACAATGATGGGGGGATGGGATCAGCGGGGGAGCCTGAAGGTTTCATGTGACCAACAGCTTTGTTTAACAATGGGAGTGAGATGGGTTTGAATTGCCTGAAGTTTGCTGTGCAAGGAACAATGGGAGAGGTGTCGACTGCGGAGTGGGGGATGGAGGACCTAATCAGCTCAACCTTTTCAACAAAGAATTTGCTGAATCTGTTACAGGAGTCAACAGGGGCCTCCATGTTGGCTGATAGAGGAACATTAAGAATGGAATTTACTGTGTTGAAAAGAATGCGGGGGTTGTGTCTGTTGGAGGTGATGATGTGGGAGAAGTATTTGTTTTTTTCTGATTTGACGGTGGCCTGGTAGTTATTTAAACATGTTTTTAGCGAAATGAAAGAAACCTGGAGTTTGTCTTTTTTCCACTTGCGTTCAGCACGCCTGCAAAGACGTCTCGCTGCCCTGGTGGTCTCATTTATCCATGGGTATTTTGCCAGCTTTGGTTTCCTGACTTTTAGTGGGGCCACAATGTCTAGGATCTCAGTGCAGGTCTCATTGTGGCTACTGAGCAGCTCCTGTGTGCTGACACAGGCAGATGTTTCAGGGGCTGTAACAGTAGTGGAGGTGAAAGCAGAAGAGAAAAGTGCAGCGGTTGAAGGGTTAAAAATACGGCAGCTCTTGGCTGGAGCAGGAGATTTAGACACACGTGTGAGAGATATTTCAAATGAGATGGGTTTGTGATCAGAAACAGTAGCATCCCCAATCATCAGATTAACCACTGACAGACCATGAGACAGAACTAGATCGAGCGTGTGACCCTGCTGGTGGGTTGGACCAACAACATTTTGTACCAGGTTGAAAGAGTGTATCAGGTTTAAAAAGTCATTAACTAATGGCTTATCAGGGCAACAGACATGCAAATTGAAATCTCCCAAAAGTAATACCCTATCGTATTTCAAGAATATTCCAGTCAGGAAGTCCGAGAGTTCACTGATGAAGCCTCTGGTGGTTTTAGGTGATCTGTAGATCAAAGCACACAGGAGGGGGTTGGAGCGGCCCAGTTCAAAATGCAGCAATTCGAAAGTCTGAAAAGCTGCTGCCTGTAACAGTCTACAGTTCCAAAGTTTCTTAAAAACAGCCAAAACTCCTCCACCCCTTCCAGACAGTCTGGGCATGTTAAAAAATGTACAATCCACTGGCAAAAGTTCAGAGAAAACAGATAACTCACCAGGAGGAAGCCAAGTTTCTGTGAGGAACATGAAGTCCAGTTTGTTTGAGCAGAAAAAGTCGTTCATGATGAAAGCTTTATTTGTCAGAGACCTCACGTTTAATAAAGCGAGTCTTGTTACACTAGATCCCACCAACTGCAAACTACCCACTCCCATCCACTCGCCAAAGCATCCCCCCAAACGGGACACGCGAGACCCCACAAAGAACACCAAAGGAACCTAGCTCACAGTTCACCAAAGACTGAGGAAAGGGGGAAGAACGAGAGCAGTAACAACCCCTGCCGCCCTCTCCTAGGAACATGATGCAAGTGAAACAATATTCAATACTTGCACCGTATAAAGAACTAGCATAAAAAATAAATAAAATAAAAAATAAAAATAAAATAAAATAAGATAAATATGTATATGTACAACCCACCTTTACCCTCTGTCTGTGTATCAATGTACTAAATGTACTCTGTCTGCGTAATCAATGTACTAAAATATTTGTCTGGGCTACACATGAATGCATACACACACACACACACACACACACAGGTTTGTCAATGTGGTTTAGCCGGACTTTTTCGCCAAACCCGCCCGAAGGTGTAATACGGGGTCTACCCCTTCCCGAGGTCCTAGCGACCTGGGACCAAGCTCAGAGCACTCTAAAAATTTTGAAAAAAATTTGGGTCACTTTAGCTTTCCGATAGGAGCTTCACAGCACGTTTTACCACCCAGACTCCAGTGTGGTTTACAAGGACGTCAAAAAATGTGGTTTATGAGGACAAACATGCATTATGGGGTCTTTAAAGGGACATTTAAACTCCGCCTACTTAACATAAAATTAACATAAAACACACAAATGTGACAGGACACTGCATTAGGAGAACAGTTTTTTGAACTGATTTTATTAAACAAATTAGGCACATACTTTATTTATATTCACTAACAAATCTTCAAATGTTTAAAATAAAATAAAACTTAAATGTTTCAAATAAAATAAAATAAAAACTTAAATTCTGTTGACATATTTACATTATTATAAAACATATTAACATTATATACATATTTCTAAAACAAAATTTTACTTTTTCTGCAGGGTTAATCACAACCTAATGTAAAGTACAGGGGATCCCCGACTTACGAGCGACGAAAGAGTTCCTCAGTCTGAGATGACATATTTACATTTTATAAAACATTAACATTACAAACTTGTACATATTTCTAAAACAAAATTTTACTTTTTCTGCAGGGTTAATCACAACCCAATGTAAAGTACAGGTGATCCCTGACTTACGAGCGATGAAAGACTTCTGAGATGACATATTTACATATTATAAAACATTAACATTACAAACTTGTACATATTTCTAAAACAAAATTGTACTTTTTTTACACGGTTCACCACAACCCACTGTAAAGTACAGGTTATCCCTAACTTACGAGTGACGAAAGACATCCTCAGTCTGAGATGCTGTATTCAGCTCAGTCTTATAAAGACTTCCTTAGTCTGAGATGTTGTATTCAGCTGAGTCTTATAAATAAAGACTTCCTGATGACAGCCAAAACCAGCTGCTCACATGATCAAGGAGGACCATCAGCCTAAACATTGCCCATTTTCTACATCCTGAAGGAATATACACACATTTAGATGTTCTATATGTTAATCTTACTTGAAACTAATAACAAGCGCTCTATAATCAAGGGATTTACAATGGTTTTACAAATGTTTATGCAATTAAACAACATTATAATGCACACTTTAGATCCAGCAAAGAGAGGGTTAACAGCTCTTGGGAGCACAAAGGCACTTTGTGTTTGCTTTGGCCGACACAGGCTTTTCTTAAACTAAGGCTGAGCACTTATAAAACAAACACACACTTGGTCATCAATTAGTGTAACTGGACATTAATTACAGGAATTTACATTAAAGATAATACACTAAACACATGGATCTGACAATTTTAAACATGCTGAACAAAGGAGCGAGCTGGTTTTCAGAGTAGACCTCAGTACCAGCCATAAAATCTCCAAGGCCGTAAAACAGATAAACAAGGGAGCTCCAAGGCTCCTTATCAGGCCCTAAGCCAATGAGAAACGAGAAAAGCCCAAAGCTGCACTTTATACTGCCAAGAAGGGACAGACATCTTGAGCACTTTTTGAGAACAGCGCGTCGGACAGGTCGGTGCTCTATATGGCTCACAATAATTTGTGCACAAATGATTGTTTATGCTGTAACTCTGTTAACCTGTAACCTGTGTTGATCCAAATAAATCTTGATCTTTTTTACATGAGAGCCTGGTCATTTCGAACACCGTCGAAATATCTCCTTCAAATGGTGACCACCCGACGTGATGGCCTTGTCTCTCTCTGATTTGGTGGAACGACGTGGCTCTTCTTCAGCTGTGCAGCAGTGGAGCTCTGACAGACAAATCAGGTGAGTCGACCGTGTTTTAAACAAAACCGACTATTTGGCCACGTCACAAATTAAACTGCGCACAAATGAAGTCCAGACTCGTGATAAATTCTGGTTCTTCAAGTTAAAGTTAATTAATAGAAGTTTGATTTGATCTGTCGACACGGGTTACAGTTTGAACAGACGCTTGTTTGGTGCGGGACGGTCCCCGCTGCGCGTTCACGGGCAGAGCCGCGTGCTCGTGAGGAGGGGGGCGCGTGCCCGTGGTTTTTCCTTCGTGTGTCGTCGTGTGTGTTTTTCGTGTTTCATTTACTTGTTTTTTGGTGGGGTCGCGCATCTTCGATTGGGTCAAGGGGTTCGCTGCCGCTGGTTCCGTTCGGACGGGTCCAGAGGGGGAGGCGTTCGCTCGTCGGCCCGTGCGCGTTGTTCGTTTCCGGGTGCGCTCGCTTCAATCAGGGTGGCTGGACTCGCGAGACGTCCTGTTTGCTCGTACACGTTAGGGGAGCCCCCGACTCCCTGTGACGTCACTGCGTGAGTGGACGCTTCGTGCCGCCTGTTTCTTGGTTGGTGAGCGTACTGAAGCCCGGCGGTCCGTCGCGGGACTGACCGGAAGTCACTGGGGAGAGTGGACCTTCGTGAAGCGGTGTATCGCGGGAATACATCGCGGTCACGTGGGAGGAACGTCTGCCGAGTGTGCCCTGCGGCGAACTAGCTACTCGCCGTAGTGGACTCGCACTGGAGGCGTGACCAGAGTGGTCACGGACCACTGGTCAGTTGAGGGGGAAGCCCGCCGGTTCATTGTGGGGCGGTGCTGATTGGATTTTTTGAGTTTCGGCCGTTTTGCATGCATTTTTACTCGTTTCTTTGGTGTTTTCGTGTTTCATTAATGTCAAAGGAGGGATCTTTGTATATATGTGTCCATTTAATTGTCATTAATTGTTTGTGTCGACTCAGAGTGTGAAGTGAAGTTTTATTTCTTTTCAGTGGTGAATGGTGCTGCCATTTTTTGCATGAATGACAGGTGGCGCTGTTGTCTAACAGAGGGGCAAGGCTGATTTTCCACAGACTTGGCCCCTGAGTTTCTCTGGCTCAGCTCATCTGTGAGTGCTTGTGGAATAAAACATTTTGAGTGAATGAGATTGCGTGGAGGCGATATGGCGCACATGCAGGGTGAACAAATGCAGGAACAAAAAGACATTCTTGAACTGTTGCTACAAATCAGAGCAAATATCAGACGTTTACAAATAGAAAGCACAGAGAGGTGCAACCAGTTGAGTGAATTAGTATCAAAAATTGTTGAGGAAGCAGACGGATCAACAGAAAACTTAGCTAATTTGGTTCTAATCAGATTTAAACAACACAAACAAAAGCTTTATGAAATTGGAACTGAAATAGCACTACATTGCACGACGGTAAGACAGTATCAACAATTAATTAGGAAATATGATGAACAGCTAAAAAAGATTGACCTCCTTGAAGAGTTGTTCTTAATTGCGGACAGTGTACAGTAATCAGATTGAAACAGATTTAAAAGAAAATTCAGAGCAGATGGTGACAGGGAAAAGAGCAGTCAAACGTCGCCACCTACAGGAGGTTTGAAGCAAGTTGCAGAGACTGAGGGAGATGAGAAGGTTGTGAAGAGAAGGGGATGTGAAAGGGAGAAAACAGAAGTAAGGGAACAGGAAGTCGGTCAGACAGAGGAAATGAGGTTGTCAGAGAAGTATTTGGGGTGTCAGAGGAGTAGCCAGAAATGAGGAGCAATGGAAGAGATTCATATCAGGAGATATGTGGAGGAAGGCGAGGACAGAGAGGGATGAGATGACCCAGAAAGTGAAAAGCAAGTGGATGAAGGAGCAAAAAGGAAGTTGAGACAGAAAAGTACACAAGGAAGTTGAGAAGGAGACATGAATCAGGACATGGAGACAGAAGACAGGAGGCAAGAAGAGGGAGAATGCAGGATGATGGCCCAAAGGAGAGGGGGTCACAGAGGGGTTGTGGAAGTACCAGAGAAATTATCAGACAGGTGAGGTGAAACATTATCTAGAAATCAGCCACAGAGCAAAAAGCTTACTTTGGGAAGTTTAAGAGCATAAATTAGACGAACACGAGAGTTTTAGTGAGATGTGAGACAGTCTTAGGTCAAGATTAAATTCATTTTCAATTTGTTGAAAGAACTTTTTGTAAAAATTTTTTTTTGCTTTTGATTTTAAATTAGAGGTAAGAAACCGTTGTGCAGACCAGACCCTGCAAGATGTGTTTGGTTGGAAACAAATGCCAGATGAAACAGATATAGCTTTTGAATTTTGGTTTAATAATATATGGGCGTTAAATTAATTTGTTTTTCTTTCACAGCCTAACAGCACAAAGCTGGTGGGAACGGAGCAAGAGACAGGCAGATTTCTTTATTACCACACACATAATGTAATTTGCCATGAGCTAGGATTCAACCAAAATGCACGAAACTTTTCGTTTGTCAGGAGATTGGGGAAACAGTGATGGCTCCATTGGATTTGAATGCATAAAGTTGACGTCTACATGGTTCATTTTGACTCAGAGCGACAGCTGCCAGAAAGCGAGAGCAAGACCTCTCACTCATGAATGGACACAAGACAAGGACAGTTTAAGGGAGAAAAACCAGAACTGTTATTCAAACACCAGAATGTCCATGAACTTCCTCAGCCATAGTTCAAGGCAACGACCTGAACAAAAGAACAGTCCAGGACACAAACAGATGTAAAAGTCAGCAAACACAACGTGAAATCAAGTGAAGTCAGGACTTGGGGCATCCTGCAGAGAAAGCCACCAGAAAGAAGTGGCGGGACACTGAAGCTGACCTAAGCTGGACAATGGACAAGCTCACACGACCAGAGCATGAGCATGTGGAACAGCTGTCAGGAGTCACTCATTCCAGCAACCCGTGAAGGCGTCGGCCTCCCATTTGAATCGGTGGGGTCACACTGGGGCCTCAGTCTCAGGGTCCAAACGTAAAGTGCATTATTTAATGATGACACATAGAACAGGCCACCGCAGGCCACATAATTATTAGGTTAATACTGATTTGGAGCTCTGTCTGCCTGCTCCTCCCGGTTCCAGAGGGCTCTTAAACAAAATAACAAGGCTCTCATCCCGAGGGCCACAGCAAAATGAGTTTGTGAATATTTTCACAGGTAAAAGTGGTGTCACCACAATTATTCATATTGGGTGTTAAAGGTTAGATAACGGCAGTTCTCCTTGAGGGAACGCGTTTCTGGGAGTCTGGTGTGCACAACAGATTCGTTAAAATTCAGGATTATAGCTATGCCGCAGGAATTGGATCGTTAATCAGTGCAGATAAGATCAATTAAGTAAGAACAAGCTTTCAGAGATGAGGAGAGCACAAGTTGATGACAAGGAGAGAACAAAGTTGCAGGATAAAATATAAGAAAATTATGAAAAATACAGAAGGAGCACGTGGTGGTCAGTGAGGAAAGTGGTTTTTGTGGACAGAAAAGCGGAGCAGCGATAGTGCTGGTTTAGTAAGGGGCTTCAGGCAGATCAGTGTTTTGGCGTGATGCTAGGTTTGAAGCAGAAAGAGGAACACAGTCAGCGCAGAGGGCGAAGGCAGGGCTATGTGTGAACTTTGGGGGCAGCACAAACTAAGCTCATTCAGAGGACAAGAGAGGGTTGTGAACAGCGCAGGGAGACGAGTGAGGCAGACATGAGAAAGGGTACCACTTCTTAACATCACCACCACACCGAGACTTACTAAACAACAAAAACGTGACCGTTTGGCTGAGTTGGAAGCAAAAGGAACATCAGGAAACATCAATTGGAACTACAATGTGGGCCCAACACAGAAGGCAGTGGCGGCTCCTGAAGAGAGTCGCTGAAAACAGGACCATGGAGTTGGAGTGGAGCATGTGGAGTGTGAATCCATCCAGAAGATGGAGGAGAAGAAGATTTTGAGGAGCAGCAACTCGCGCGTGTGGAGCACACCAGCTGAAGGGGATTTCAGCTGGTGACACACACACATTTAAATTTTCTGATCAGAACATTGCGCCGTACGTTCATTGCGTGAGGCTCAACAGAAGAGGAGGTCGCGCAAACTAGGAATTTTCGACCGTGATGACACCGGGTCATGAGATACTAATTGGTTGTACAGACATGCTCGAACCGGTGAAAGGGTTCAGAAATTTATGGCTGGTGTGCCGCACTCACCGACTGACAAGGGGTAGAAACATGAAAATTAAAAATTAAAAGAGAAGACAACAAACCGGTCGAAAATTTTTTAATCAATTGTTACATTCCATGTCATGGGTTTCCTGTAAAATTAGATCAGATAATGGTACACATTTTAGCAATGCAAATCTAGGGAATATTAGAAATACTTTAGGCCTCAACATGTTAGTATACTTTTGAAAAATTGGCTGTAATCTGTGCACAGACTAAAATTAATTTACATGGGGGTTTATCAAATGGCCATTAGGGCTGAGGGCGTCTGTGAATAGGGGTTGTGGGTTGTTAAAATGTTACATATAATGTACTTTGTGAGACTAATAGTTGTTTGTCCAGTTTCCATCTCCAGACCTTTGGAACCGTGACACCTGAGATCACAAGGCCTGAACGAGGCTGGAAGGCCCACCGACACCCTGGTGTTTCTCAGGGTCCCTAAGAGAGAGTCACCAAGTGGGCGAGCACATCTGAGCTGCTGAAACGCACATCATCAGCAGCGCGCCAGAGAGGGAGAGGCATAGCCAGACGGGTCCGGAGAGGGAACCCCAAGAGGTCATCGCGAAAGGTCGAGGTAGCTCTGACGGAGCTTCAGAGCCGAGAGCTCCGGAGCAGCATCTGGAGCGAGCAGGTTCACACGAAAGGCCGGCTGTCCTGCATCTTCATCTGAGAGGGCGTGGTCGAGAAGGTGTGGGCTTCAGTTGCCGCTTCGTTTCACTTCCTTTTCCGTGGAAGTCATCGGTCCGTGAGGTGTTCTGGGTCGAGTGGGTGAGGAAGCATTCTGTCTTCTCGCTGTGGGAAGTCATCTTGAGAAGCACCTTTGTTCTTGCCTTTGAAAAGCCAACCAGAACGATAGGGAAGTAAGTTCCCCCTGGTCCGGCCGGCCTGCTCTATTGCCTTGAGAGGGAAGAACCAGCAGCTTAAAACGGCAGAGCACAGCAAGAGGGCCTGAAGAGGAGGGGAGCCTGCCATCCCTTTTGGGTCGAGGCATTTTGCTCGCCAGGGGAACGGGGTATTGAACACAGCCCACCTGGCTTAATCAATAGCGATTTGCAGCCCAAAACAACGGGGTGGTGGCGATTCAACGTCCTCGTGGCTTCTGAAGAGTGCAGTTGTCAACAAAGATCTGAGGAGAACAGGAAGCAGTGGTTCCCATACCGGGAGAGTTTGAAACATAATCAATACAGAAAAACTGGAACAGTGTTTGAAATTTTACAAGTGTATGTGTTTTTGCATTTTGAAATCATCAAGTGTTAGCTCAATCACTGATATTATATGATTTAAACTTTAGATATCACATTTGAATCACACAGTTTAGGTTAAAAGTTAGATTACATACTTAGGCTTTAATTAGTGTCGCATCTTAGGCTTCATTTATACTTTTTGTCTTAGAGTCGACTTAGCTGCCTAACATTAGCTGCACTCTAACTGTTCGTCATAGTCAATTAGTTAGTATTTTCGTAAAATTAGAGGTCAATACATTCACACATACATCTCAAATACACACAGGTCTGATTTTCAAGGGTTTGGAGTTAAATTTCTCGATTTTACAGCTAAAAATAAGAGGAAATACGGGTTTGAATTATTTCTTAGTTCTGCTTTAAATTCAGTGGGAGTGTGATGTGTTCTTTAGAAGACTGCATTTTCTTACAGGTACAAATCAGTGTTTCCTGTGTTTAAAAAAAGAAAGAAACAAGAAGATTTTGTGAACTTTGCATGTGTCTGGGGTTTGAACTTTGAATGCTAATTTCATCGTAGGTGTCTTCCTTTTCAGGTTTGTTGATTTAACTGTACAAGGGGTCATTTTACTTGTGCTTTTGTGTTGTTTCATCACATTCCGGGTTCACAGAGTTCACACGGTGCTGGGTTTCTGGCGTGGATTCATCATGGCCGATGGGCATCACAGATTATTTATGATCGGGGGTGGGATCTCAGCAACGGTGGTCTCCATCATTTTGTTGTTGGAATATTTCTGTGTGATACCAGGTCGTCCGAGTTGCCATCCTGTACCCCATCAGAGGGACAAGAGGGATGCCCTCACGCAGGGGGCATGGACGCAGGTACAGGATGAGAATCATCTATCAATGAATTTTTCTGAAGTCTTTCAGAGGAACTCTTGGTACAGGTATGCGCAGTTCTTGGCCAGAAGCCGCCACAGGTCTGAGTCTTACATCTGCACCCCACTTCCTGTGGAGGAATCACAGCTGCCATTGACGATTAAACCTCTTGACCGGATGTTGTCATTTTGTGTTCTGCAGATGAGCTCCAGAGGATTTTACATGGAGCACCTGCAATGTCAGCCTAAGTGGTGCAAATTGAGTACATTATCACACCCGATGGTGTTAGCTCAATTTGTAGAATGGCCATCCAGTGGACAGTTTCCTGTTTGTGTGCACCGCGTCCATCATCAGGACTCACATCAGGTGGTAGTGGGGTCACTTCCTGAAGAGAGGTGCCGAGCGGTGTACCATCCGGGCAGGGAGTTCAGGAGTGTGCCTGGCAGCAATGGGACGTATCCGGTTGAGGCCTTGGCCTGGCTGTGTGGTCATCAGGTATTACTGACCTTGCCAGCGAACTGGACTGGGTGCTGTGCACCGGTTGCGGTTACAGAGGGGTCGTACTTGGTGTCTTTGAGTAACGGGTCTCACTATGTGGGACGGTCAAAGACTTCTGACGTCAGTCAGCTCGAGTCTTCTTGGGGTTCAGAGGTCCCAGTGGAATGGAAGCGTAGCTTCTTCCCGGGATCGAAGGTCGGGGACCACCTGTTACACATGGAAGCTTTAGATTACCAATTTGGGATGTTCATTTATGAGTCGGTGCAGACGTTAGGGACCACCTCTGCAGAGCGGTGGGCCATGTATGTTGTGTCTTTACATCATAGATTGCTGCTGGATTTGTTTAAGGCATCTGTTAATGGAGTGTGTGAGATGATTGATAATAACACCTGCTGTACCTTTATACCTGATGCGTCTGTTGCAGATCCGCAGGTCAGGGTGACAGCGGCCCTGCGCCATCTGAGAGAGCTTCAGGAGCATCAGACGGAGGAGGCGCATACAGGGCTGTGGCATGCACTGTCTTGGTTCACGAGGGGGTCATGGCATCAGGTGTTAGTAAAGCTTTTGGCCTTGCCACTAGCTATTCTGGTTCTGTTCTGCTTATTTATGGGGTGCGTGACACCTTGTGCACGGGCAAAAATCTCGAGGATGATTGCTTCCAGGGAAATGGAGGATTTTGGGACGGCGTTTCCCTTGGTGCAGGCGGGGTCCACACCGTCGCCTGCCGCACAAACTCACCTGTATTTGGCAGACAACAGATACCTGTAGTGGTGGGGAGTGTTTGAGTATGGAATGGTTGGGTGTTGCTTTTGTCCTAATCACATTAATTCTCTGATGATCTTGCTGTTTTGAGGGGTGTTTCATGTTTTTATTTGGTTTTTGGGGTATAATGATGGAGTCAGTTCGGGGTTAATCTGAAGGGTTGATTCTGGGGTCAGATAGGGGCCAGACGCAGTTCGCTGCCGGATGGAGGGACTCTCAGGTTTCTGGCTGCGTCCAGGGGCCTGTGGAGTTAGGAGATGGACTCCAGGTGGGGGAAGCCGTTGGACTGATGATTATAGTTATCCTCTTATGATTTGGTGGTTTGTGATTGTTGTTTGGATGTGGGGTTAATGATTACTTTTGGGGTCAGATGGGGGTTGCGTAGAGTTGGTTGATTTTTTTGTTTTTGGGGTGATTTTATTTGGTGTGTTGTATTTTTCCTGTGGTGTTGAGGTGGGGGTCCTCTTCGGGGGATCCGGCTGGTGGCGTGCAGGTTGTTGTGACCTATTAAAATAGGTCAAGAGAGGGGGTGAAGGAATATACACACATTTAGATGTTCTATATGTTAATCTTACTTGAAACTAATAACAAGCGCTCTATAATCAAGGTATTTACAATGGTTTTACAAATGTTTATGCAATTAAACAACATTATAATGCACACTTTAGATCCAGCAAAGAGAGGGTTAACAGCTCTTGGGAGCACAAAGGCACTTTGTGTTTGCTTTGGCCGACACAGGCTTTTCTTAAACTAAGGCTGAGCACTTATAAAACAAACACACACTTGGTCATCAATTAGTGTAACTGGACATTAATTACAGGAATTTACATTAAAGATAATACACTAAACACATGGATCTGACAATTTTAAACATGCTGAACAAAGGAGCGAGCTGGTTTTCAGAGTAGACCTCAGTACCAGCCATAAAATCTCCAAGGCCGTAAAACAGATAAACAAGGGAGCTCCAAGGCTCCTTATCAGGCCCTAAGCCAATGAGAAACGAGAAAAGCCCAAAGCTGCACTTTATACTGCCAAGAAGGGACAGACATCTTGAGCACTTTTTGAGAACAGCGCGTCGGACAGGTCGGTGCTCTATATGGCTCACAATAATTTGTGCACAAATGATTGTTTATGCTGTAACTCTGTTAACCTGTAACCTGTGTTGATCCAAATAAATCTTGATCTTTTTTACATGAGAGCCTGGTCATTTCGAACACCGTCGAAATATCTCCTTCAATCCATCCATTATCTTTACCCGTTTCTTCCATTTTGGGTCACGGAAGTCGCCGGTGCCCATATCCAGCAATCATAGGGCAAGGGGCGGGGTGCACCTTTCACGGTTCGCAAGTTTATCACAGGGCATCACATTTGTTACATGAAAACATAAAACACTAGAAAGCTTGTTGAACAAGACACATACTAAAATTAAAATACCCTGATGAATGCTCAATAATTCTAGTAGAATAATCAAAAAAGCTAAGTCTGGTCCTCAGGACATTCAAAAAAACAACACAAAGAAAAGCAAAAAAAAAAAACTGGAAATGTTTAGTCTTTTGTCCAAGTCTGGAGATAATGTATTCAACTCAGTATTATAAATAAAGATTTCCTCAGTGTGAGGTGCTGCATTCAGCTTAGTCTCATAAATAGCACCCTCTCACAGTGGATCAACCAGTTTGCAGGTCCTCCTTGATCATGAGAGCAGCTGGTTTTGGCTGTCATCAGCAAATTGGTTGATCCACTGTGAGAGGGTGCTATTTATAAGACTGAGCTGAATGCAACATCTCAGATTGAGGAAACCTTTCGGACAAATGACTTCCACAGTCTTGGATGCTGTACTCAGCTCAGTCTTATAAATAAATACTTCCTCAGTCTGAGGTACTGCATTCAGCTCAGTCTTATAAATAGCACCCTCTCACAGTGGATCAACGAGTTTGCTGAACAGCCAAAACCAGCTGCTCTCATGATCAAGGAGGACCTGCAAACTGGTTGATCCACTGTGAGAGGGTGCTATTTATAAGACTGAGCTGAATGCAGCACCTCAGACTGAAGACGTGTTTCGGACGAATGACTTCCTCAGTCTTACATGCTATGTTCAGCTCAGTCTTATAAAAGAAGACTTCCTCGACAAAGTTTTTTTTACAGTTTTTACATCAAAGTACAATTCAAACAAAAACACTTTCATCGATTCATCGCAAACCTGTTGCTTCCTCTCACATTCCTCCTTGGTGATCAGTTCACCTCGATATTCCAAAAGAAAGTCATATTTTGCAAAGGATTTATTTGCTAAGATTCCTCAACCTAGTTATATAAATAGGAAAAATTGTATTTTTTGTTAACACTAATAAAGCTCCACATACCTTTTAAGTTCACTGATAAATTTGATGACAAGGCCCTAAATAAAGACTTCCTCAGTCTGAGGTGCTGCATTCAGCTCAGTCTCATAAATAGCAAACTCCACTTGAGATTTCATGATAGAATGCAGACTGCTTTGCCTTATGTTTTAAATGTGTTTTCTCCAATATTCCTTGTGTCAGGAGAAAAGCAACATTTTGAAGTGCTGGGAAAAACAGGGAAACTTGTGTCTGACATATTAGGATCAGATATTGCTGCTTTTTCCAGAATCTGTCCAACTTTGGACTGGCTACATTGAAGGGGGACACAGGGACATCTGGACAAGTCTCAGTCCATCACAGGGACACATTTACAAGTCTCCAGTCCATCACAGGGACACATTTACAAGTCACCAGTCCATCACAGGGACACGTGGACAAGTCTCCAGTCCATCATAGGGACACCTGGACAGGTCTCCAGTCCATCACAGGAACACATTTACAAGTAATATAATAATAATAATAATAATAATAATAATAATAATAATAATAATAATAACAATAATAATAATAATAACTGACAAGTTATAATAATAACAAGTCTCCAGTCCATCACAGGGACACCTGGACAGGTCTCTTCTCTTAGAATTGAGAAAGCCTTTTGGATGAAGGGCGAAACGTCTTCTGCTACAAATAAAAGTCCAGTTGTTTTTTTATTGAACACATTTTTTTGATTGTAACAAAGACCTCGGTACATACCAGGCAACTAGGTTATTAGTCATTTCATTATAAAGCCAGGTTGCATAGGTACCAGGTACATACCAATTGAGTACAAGATAACATGTCATTTTATAGAATAGTCTGGTACAAAATATACATACTGGTTAAATAACCAGTATGCTACCAGTATCTGGGGTATGTACCTTTCTGTATTATGTATTAATATTGTATAAATCTGTGTTACACTTTTAAATACTTTATTTAAAAAAAAAGTTCTTCCATATTTTTTTCAACCTGTAGCTTGGATATCTTTGCCAGTTGTGTTGGGGGAGCTGGTAATCTGTAAAATTCCCTGTGAACACGGATGTCATGGCCCAAGAAGTCTGCAACCTGGTCAAGTTCATTGTTTTTTAAGTTCAAGACTTGTGAGAGCGTGGCTACATGTTTCCGTAGTTGTGTTGACCTGAGGAACTCTGGGTGCTATGCTCCACACTGGCTTGCATGAACACGCAGACTGTCCTGTCCTCTGTAGTGACTCATTGATTTAGGTCTTGCAAATAGAAATAAGTTTGTTTGTAAAACAACACATGTCTCTCTCTTACTTGCCAATAAAGTCAGTGCATCCACCACATTTGGTGCGAGTAAAACTGCAACCTTTCGGCCTCTTTTCACAATGATTTCAACCCGAGTGAAATGGCTGCAGAGCTTCTGTTCAACCGTTGACAAACCCATGGCAACATCATCATGGAGCTTGGTGGTGTCACGCTCCATAAAACTTCGTAGGTGCATCTTTGAAACCTCTCCTGCTCGTCTACGATTGAACACAATGACCTATGCAAGTGTAACTTTTGCAAGTTCTGCATAAGTCTGGGGGCTGGCTTCATCTTTCAAGGTGTTAAAGGCATTTTCTCCTGATTTATTCAGATGCTGATGCAGAAGCTTAACATCTTCAGTGAATGGTAATGTTAATGGCCTATTGTATTTGGCATGATTTTAAGTGCTAAGGGCACTATGAGACACCATCTCTGACCATTTTGATGAGCACAGTTTTTTGAATGCGTCTGACGACTTCATCAGTTGTTCATCTTCTGCCATGAGTGCTCGGCAATGAACAAGGTTACAGATTTTGTTCAGTGTATGTCCCAGTTTTATGGCAAGGCTTGTTTTTTTGTATGAACGTGTTTCTTCATCAAAGCCTGACACAGTCTTTACTGCTTGCACAACTCTCTGGAAGTTAGCAGGTTTCACAGCATCCTCTAGGTTATGTATTGCATATTTTGTGCGCAGACATATCAACAAACGGCCAACTTCATGAAGCTTTTGTCGCATGTAGTCGTATTTTGAGGGGTCTTGTCCATGTCTGTTGTGGAGTGACTGAGCAAACTGAATAATACACAGGTCATTTCTCACAGCTGAGGTAACATCGTCGGGTTTCATACTTTTAATGATCTTACAAACTCCACTTGAGATTTCATGATAGAATGCAGACTCTTTAGCCAAAGCCAAACTCAGCACTTTGGCTCTTCCAGGTGGATTATCCATATCCATATTTTCTGGCTTACAGGGGCATCTACGGACATGTCTCCATAGTTGCTTTCGAACGTACATTCCTTCACAGTAGATACAGTGAATAAATGTTCCAGCTACGGCCTTAGCTTTTGTCTTTCTCTTCACTTTCAAGGGCCCTTGTCCACCTTGTAAAAC
>JBBPBX010079313.1:0-16420 GCA_038048925.1 Garcialebias charrua
GGAGTATAGGTCGCACCGGAGTATAGGTCGCATTGTCCAATTATTACCAATAGATTGGAAAAATCCCTAGATAGGTCGCACCTACGTTTAGCTCTGCTGCAAATGTCTGCCACAGGAGCGCACAGCAAGGCTTTTAAGAAGATTAACACTTAAAAACAATTATTTGTTTGATAAAAATTATAGCAAATATATGTCTGAGCTGAACTTTTCCTTAATAAATGAACGTAATTGTGAAATGAGCTGGATTTAAAAATTTGTTTCGCCGAAAGTGATAAAAAGCCATATATAGGTCGCACCTGAGTATAGGTCGCAGGCCATGAAAAAAATGGTAAAAAGGTGCGACCTATTCTCCGAAAAATACGGTAGACCGCAGAGTCCTGACCTAATGATGTTGATCTTCTGTGCTGGTCCATCCTTTTGGCCAGTGGCTGTTTAGTTTCCCCGATATAAGACTGATCACCCTCCTGACACTGAACAGCATACACAATATTACTCTGTTTGTGCCGGGGGACTGGATCTTTGGGATGAACCAGTCTTTAAAGGACAACACCCACCATGGCACTAACAATTCACCATATTGGACAATTACTGTAATTTATTATTAGGTCTATTTTCATTTTTGCATTTGGGCCAGGCGAGGGTTAAAAAAACAAAAAAAAAACAACCCACTCCCGAATGAATCCGGAAACCTGGCCGAAGAGTCCCGAAGGGTCATGTGACTTTTGTTACATCGATCTCCACCCAGAAGGCAGAAGGTAGGAGTGAGTTTCCATGGAGGTTTATGAGAGAGAGTGCGTTAAAACTGCATATTTCCTGGTGCATTTGTGTGTATATGGACCAGCGCTCTGATTTTATTTATTATTTATTTTATAACACCACTGCTGACCGTTGCTCTCATTCATTCTGCCCAGAGGAGCGAGCCGCGAGCCGCGCGCGTCTCTGGCTCCTCGTTCCGCTGGTTCCTCGTTCCTTTGAAGTTCCTCGTGCCGGTGTAATTTGCTCCCTGGAGTGTATGTATTTGCTCTCGTCAGCCTTGTTGCGGGGAGCACGCGGGGAGCAGCGCGCAGAGCTCAGCTGCGCGGCTGGCTGCCTTTCTGGTCACGGGGGGAGAGAATAAAAAGCCGATGCGGAAATGAATGAATTTGTCGCGATCAAACGAATTAAACTAGTATGTCTAAGTGGATGCTCGCTCAGAACATGATAGACATGAGTGAGCGACAGCAGGATTAATCAACAGGCAGCTTTAGGGAATATTTAAAAATGCTTCCTTTTTCTTTTCCTCGCTCACCTGTAACTCCAAGGCGTCACTTTGGTGACGTGAATGCCCATATATGGAGAGGGGCAGATTTTCCCGGAGCTGCATGCTAAAATCTGCTATAAATCATGAAATAACACATTTAGCGTTATTTCTCCACAATATAAGTAAACGCTCCTGTATTATTTTTAAATAAACTAATAAATATTAATGGCGATGCAATTTGAAAACATGGTGGGTGTTGGACTTTAATGTATTTTGGGGTTTAAAAGCCACTGGGACGTTGTGTTTAGAAAATAAACGTCTCAATGTCTCTGAAACCCCTGCAACATCTGGAATGACCACTGGTCTGGGTCTGGGTTCCTTCTTTTCACCTGATGGCTGGCTGGAGTCCTGTTTGGGTTTCTTCTCTGCTTTCAGGAAGGCCCAGTTAGGATATCCACATTTCTCTAGAGCCTGTTTTGTGTGTGATTTCTCCTTCTGTCTGGCTCCTGAGTTAGTGGGGACGCTGTCTGCTCTGTGGTACAGAGTCCTGATGACTCCTAACTTGTGCTCCAGAGGGTGATGGGAGTCAAACTGTAAATACTGGTCTGTGTGGGTGGGTTTGCGGTACACCTCAGTTTGCAAATTTCCTCTATCAGAAACTGAGACCTCACAGTCCAAGAAAGCCAACCTGCCATTTTTTACATCTTCTCGTGTGAACTTGATATATTTATCCACAGAGTTGATGTGATCAGTGAAATGTTGGACTTCCTGAGATTTAATTTTAACCCAGGTGTCATCAACATACCTGAACCAATGACTTGGTGGTCTCCCTGAAAAGGACGTCAAGGCTTTCTTTTCTACCTCCTCCATGTACAGGTTGGCAACAATAGGAGAAACTGGCGACCCCATAGCACACCCATGTTTCTGCCTATAATATTGCTCCCCATATGTGAAGTAGGTTGACTGCAGGCACAGTTTCAAGAGTTGACACAGTTGTTCTGTGGAAAGTCCTGCTGTTCAGAGTGGTGTCTGATTTTAACCTTAAACAGACCTGAAACGTTTCTACACATTTTTTTGTGCTTTGTTTTTTTTTTTTTTTTGAATGTCCAGAGGACCAGACTTACCGGTAGCTGTTTTAGATTTTTCTACCTGGATTATTGAGCATGCATCAGGCTAGTAGATGTAGCTAAATATGCTAGTAGATGTAGCTAAATATGCTAGTAGATGTAGCTAAATATGCTAGTAGATGTAGCTAAATATGCTAGTAGATGTAGCTAAATATGCTAGTAGATGTAGCTAAATATGCTAGTAGATGTAGCTAAATATGCTAGTAGATGTAGCTAAATATGCTAGTAGATGTAGCTAAATATGCTGGTAAATGTAGCTAAATATGCTAGTAGATGTAGCTAAATATGCTAGTAAATGTAGCTAAATATGCTAGTAAATGTAGCTAAATATGCTAGCAGATGTAATCTGCAGCCATTTCTTCAGCTCGTCCTCCATCCCTTGTCCTCAGCAGGCAGCAGTATGATCATATTGTCCTGTCTGATCTCTGGCAGCTGATGTTCCTGTTTAAATTAAATCCACAATGCTCAGAGAAACTACATTAGCTCGTACTGTTCCACATAAACAAACATATGTTCTGGTCCAAGCCGGAAGTTGTGTCCATAATTCACATGCAGCATGGGGGCTAGGAATAAGGAGGATCGAATTTTTTTTATTTCTCGTTTCATTTTTCTTCTACTTTCTTTGGCTGTTCCCTCTTCAGGGGTCTCCACATCGAGTCATCCTCCTCCATCTACCTCCATGTCCTCTCTAACTGCATCCATATATCGTCTCCTCTTTGTCTTTTTCCTGCAGCTGCATTTCTAACATCCTTCTACCAATATACCCACTGTCCCTCCTCTGGACATGTCCAAACCACTGTCTCTCCTCTGGACATGTCCAAACCACTGTCCCTCCTCTGGACATGTCCAAACCATCTCAGTCTGGCCTCTTTTCTTGAGATAAAACATTTGATTAGTTAGAAAAATCACAATTTGTGTACAAAGTTTCTACAAGTTTTTTGAATGTCCAGAGGACCAGACTTAGCTTTTTTGGATTTTTCCACCTGGATTGTTGAGCATGCATCAGGGTATTTCTACAAGTGAGTTAATAAAAGACTCAACAGGAAGTAAACATGTTTTTCTCGCTGAAGAAGAGCTGGTAATAATCTCCAAACTGTCTCGAAGTTGGATGAGGTCCACGTCCTCGTTGTTTAAAACTCGTTCAAACAGTTTCTGTGACAAATGATTTTCAAACACAGAATTAAACAAGACTCCAGCAGAAAATTCGTCTTTTTCTTTACATTAGAGCTTTTCATTTCTGGATCGGCAGCCTCCAACAGCCACGTGAGATTCTACCTGAATTATGATTTTTATTTTTCATCAGCGTCTTCTACAGCTCAGCCGCAGCCAGCCTGTTCCCTCAGTTTTATTTGATATATTTTTTTTAATAGCAAACGACTAAATATTTACAGAAGTGAAAACTCCAGAAGGACTAAATGAACGAGGAGCTGCAGAATTAGACCCAAGAGCAGAAAAACCTCAATTCTGTCAGAAAGATGATTTCTCTGATGATCTGCCTGTTTGAAGCATCTTCTCACTCCATTTTTATTTTCAAGCAATATGAGCTCGAGGTGTGTGTGTGTGTGCAGTTTATTCTCGACACAATGGGGGCGAGTGGTTGAATGACTACCGTCCTGAACACCCATTACTCACACACACATGCACACACACCGACCGCCCACCCCCTCACACAGCTTATCTCTGGCCCCTCACATCCGCAGAGCAGCAGGTAGGTAGGAGGTGTGTGTGTGTGTGTCTGCATGCTCACCAGGATGACTAACATCTTACAAAATTAAAAATTAAATTAAAAAAGAACCTTTGGCAGCACAGATGGCTCGCTGAGCAAACTGGATGAACAGAAAACGACTCTTTTCACTGACTTTAAGAAAGTTAGCGCAGCTTCACCCACAGCCTCCCTGCTGCTGCACCCACAGCCTCGTCCTCTTCTACGTCCTGCTGCAGCGTTTGCTTCTCATTTGCATCTTTCTCCGTGTTGCAGTTTGCTCATTTGTTCTTCTTGTGCTCAGAAATTTGATCCGGTGACTTCAAAGTATGTCTGGTATGCAGTTTGCCCCTCTGTTGGCAGAACAATTGTCAAATGAGCTAAACGTGTTGGGTAGTGTGCGTTTCTGACAACGAGCGACGCACAGGTCATGACACGGTCTCTGTGGAAACCAGATGTTTACAGTCAACACAGTGAGGTCTGGACAAAAACTGGTTCTTCCTTTGAGCTTTCAGCTGCAGCTGAGTAAAGCTGACCACAAAGCAGAGGTGGGGTACGGGGCGGGGGGTACGAGTGCAGGGTAGTAATGAACTGAAAAGTTCCTGGAGAAACTTTGACAGGAACATTTTAAAGTTTTGATTCGACAGTACTGTGTGTTGGGGTTCACTCTCAGTCTCAGCTACCACCACACCAAATCTCTGCTTTGAAATTAGCTGCGGCGGCCATCTTGAATTTTTACATTTGACGTCAGAATGCGTTGAGCGTTGCTCTCAGCGACCACCGCACCAAATTCCAGCCCAGTGTCTTTTAAAATAGCTGAGTCATCATATTTTCTTCCCCTTTTTGCTAAGGTGGCCATCTTGGATTTGTAAATTGCATCACTGTTTTCATACAACAGCAGAGTGTCTTCAGTCAGAGGCTTCTTCAGATCTGTTGTAGGACAACAAGAGATCCTCCCTGCCCACAGCCATCAGCATCTAGAACAACTCTTTAATGAAACCAGGATGATGAGTTACATTTAATTTCCCTCTGGGATTAATAAAGTATTTTTGAATTGAATTGAATTGCATGTATAACAATTGGCTCTCGGCTACAACCATACTAAATTTCGGCTCAATTTTTCCAAGAATGACTGAGTTATAGTCAATTTGGAGTTTTCTGAGGTAGCTATGGCAGCCATCTTGAACCAAAATGGCTCCAAAAATTAATCAGTGTTTTGTTCAGAGACCTCTTCTCTCTAGGTCATGTGACCTCACTGTGGCAGTTAGAAGAGTTCCGTCTCCTGGTTGCGATGGCCGGCCCTGTGGCCGGGGTGGCTGCCGGCTTTCGGCGTGTTGTCGTTGGTGGTGTAGGGCGGCGGTCGGGGGCGTGACTTCTCTTTGATGGAGCACTGGCTGGTCCCCCCTGCCGCCGGTGCGTTGGTGGCTCTCGACATCTGGACTGGGTGATCGGTGTGTGCCGGCCCGCCCTGGTGGCTGCCTGCTGGGGCCTGGGTGCCCTGGCTCTGTCGGGCCTCTGTTGGGGGGTGGTGTGACCTCGGGACTTGGGGCTCGGTGTCCATGGCCGGATCTACTCTGGAGGGGCGGGTTGCTGGTGGGGCCTGTGGGCTCGTCGCTGCAGCATCTTGGGGTCTCTGCATTGTGGTTGCTGGGGGGTCGCGACCCTGGGGCTCCGGGGCCGCTGTGTTTCTGTGGCTCCGGTCCTCCCTGTGTTACCATCGTGTCCTGTGGGGGCGGGTCTGTGGGTCACCACATCCACTATTAAACATTCTTATGGAGAAATCTTATAGTGACAAGCTGCTCACACAGATGTTTAGATCCAGGTGTTTATCAGATACACACTCAGTTGGGTTGTGGCGGCCACTAAATACATCTTGTATTACCATGTACTGTATAAAATACTTTCTAATGATGTTATTTGTATCATTATACTGTATATGTTGTTTTGTTGTTGTGGTTTCTCGGTTTTGTCTTTTTTTCTCTCCGCAGGTCAAGAGGCAGATTTCAATGATGTTGATGTGTGTTCTCTTTATACCTCTCTCTCTCTCTACTCTACTCCTGTCTCCTTCTCTCACTTTTCTAGCATTGTTTTCTTCTTTGTCTTTTCATCCCCGTGTCCATTGCATCTTAAACAAACCCAAAGTAAATTCTAATAAAGTTTTATTTATATATCAAGCGGAGCATTGAGGTCAGCCATGATGCTCTGCTTGTGAAAGTCAATCTGTTGGTATCACCAGTGACACAGTGCTGAACAGAACAAGGGGAAGAAAAAAAAGAAGATTTCTGTCAGTGTTTTTCAATGAGAAAAATAGTGTCTTTGTCTGCAAATTACCTCACCATGGTAACTCAAAATGCAGTTAAAGTAAGAGCAGACGTTGCGGTGCTGAGCCGCTCATTTTGATATAACGTTTGTGGGCGTGCACGTTGTGGTTCAGGCCGCATTGAAGTTGAAGGAAGAGCAAGATCCTTTTCAGGTGGATAATAATAGGTGGCTGTCTTTCTCGGCAGTCCCCAATAAACACAAAAAGCAGGAAGAACAATACGACTTGACAAAAACTACAAATTGTTCAGAAAGAGTTGGGTTCACGTGCAGCGGTCGGGCAAATTTTTCCTTCCACGAAACAGAAAATAAAAACCTCATTCACATCAAACCAGCTGGATTTCAAACTCTTTTCTTTTCTTCCTGCCTGCAGCCACACACTGACCGAGAACTTTGCTTACCAAAAAAAAAAAAACTCAGATAAATGTAAAGCTCAGGGTCGAGAAGTTCATCTTTTAGTAAGAAATCATTTGAAGGAGCTCTAAACCTGCAGCTGTAGTCGATACGTACCTGAACGGTTTTAAGAAACAGCTGCGTCTTTGTACCCGCTTTACTTCTTTTTTTTACTTTAGCAACAAACGCAGCATTGATGATTTAATTCTGTCTATAAAATAATTTATTTTTTCATTTTCAACTACTGTACCGGTATATGGTTAGACCCAGATGTTTGTGTTTTTCCAAACAACGGAAAAAAAATCAAGACAGGAAACTTTAAAATTGAAGATCTAATCAAATCGATGAAGCTTTGAAATTAAAAGAACTATTTAAATATTTGCCTAAACACAAAAAGGCTGGTTTGTGCTTTCAGAGCGCCTGCGCTGCGGAGAGTCTGTGACTGAGACACACAAACTCCAAACGTAAACTCCAAACGTAGAAGTGGACGCTTTGAAAACCTCAAGTTTCTCACTGTGTGATGAAAACAACATTTCATGTGTCTAAAGAGAAGCGGGTGCACGCAGGGCTGCAGGGATAATGCATTAAAACATGCAGCACATCTGGATCCACTGCAGCGCCGCATGGACCAATAACATCTAGAGAAACTGCATTTCATGCAAAAATGTGGTGTGAATGCTTGTTGCTGAAGAACGTGCTGAAAAAACAGCCGAAATTAGCTAAAAACATGTTGCAATGTAGCTGAAATTGAAGAATAAGCCTAAGTGCTACCTTGGGCTAGTAGGTTCGCCTGAAGAAAACCCAACAAATATATTTGCTGAAACAGCTTTCCTTAAACAGAAATGAGCACAAATTACCAATTACCCCCAAAATAGCTGAAAGTAGCTGAAAAGGCATAAAGAAGCTTTAACTGCGAGAAGGAAGCGGATAGAGCTGAAATGAGCTCAAGAAAAGTGGAATTACCGTAGTTGAAAAAGCTAAATGTTGCACAAAATGGCTAAATGGTAGCTGAAAAAGCTGAAAAAGCTGAAACTAGCAGACAAAAGCAGAAAGGAACTGAAATTAGCAAAAAGAAGTTAACTGGGCTGAAAGTAAGAGAAATTACCTCAAAATGCTTGAATTTATCTGAAACACCTGAAATTAGCTGAAAAATGCTAATATAACTGTGTATGGGAAACATACGCAGATGACAGACAAACATATTATTATTATTATTATAAAAAAGTAGCTGAAGAGTTAGAAAAAGCTTAAATTAGCAAAACAAAACGCAGAAAGAACATGTTTGCTCAATTAGGCTGTAAGAAGCAGAATTGAGCACTAAAAGATGGATAATATCTGAACAAAGCCAAAATTGGGAAAAAACAGCTGAAAAATAGCTAAAATTTTCAGAAAGAAGCCTAAATTACCAGAAGGAAGTGGAGAGAACACATTTTTGCTGAATTAGAATGGAAAACGTTTAAATGTGTAAACATTGTGGAATTAGCAAAAAAAGCTAAAACTAGCATGAAAACAGCTAAATAGTAGCTGAAATAGTAGAAAAAGCTCAAACTTGCAAAACATAAGTTGAAAGGAGCAGAAAGAAGTTAGAAGAAGCACAAAAATGTTGTAGTTAGCAGAAACAATCTGAAAGTAGCACAAAACAGCTGAAAAACAGCTGAAATTAGCTGAAAAACAATTAAAATTTGCAGAAAGAAGCTGAAAGCAGCTGAAGCAGAACAAAGTGTGAAAGGAGCAGTAAAAGGTTGTAAACAGATCTGATGGATGTAAAATGAGCTTAATTAATTTTCTATGAGAAAAAAAGTGGAAGGCTAAATATTTCAAAAAGCTAAAGTTGCACCGTACCAAAAGTCACAGCAGGATTGTCCTGAAAGAGCTGAACATTTTGATTTATGATTTGTTGAAACAGCTGAAAACTGCGGGACAAGAATCGAGCTGAAAATTTACGGAAGAAAAATGGATCACAATAGTGATCAATGCTTCATAAACATCGATCACTATAAAATCTCACATGTGCAAAAAACTATTTTGTCTGCGTTTTTCAGGGATGGATACTTTCTATAGTTTTAATAATAATACAGCAGTACTTAGAGGTTTCAATGCAAAGTCAGGATGAAGCAGCACTAATAAATATACTTTATTTTTCTGACTTCATCAGTGCTGTTTTTCTGGCTGCATTAGTCAAACTATATGTCAATTTCATGTTGCATTATCTGATGTTTTCATAACGAGCCAAAAAAAAAAAGCCCAACAGCCCGAGCCTGTGAGGTCCCACTCTGACTATTTGCATGGCTGCAGGTGATGCATGCTTCCTCTTTCCACTGTAGCTTCACTGTTCAGTTCAGCAGCGCATCGAGGACTCATTTACCTAAAAAGCCCGCAGAGGAACCTCAGAACACCAGATTATAAAGCTATCATTGAGTTCCTCACAAAAAAAATTCCCTGACCGTACTGCGATATAACTTCATGTCAAATAAATGAAGTGTATAACATTTAAAACACATAAATTTGCTTACTTAATGTTAAAATACAATACAGTATGTTCAATCCAAAGAAGAGCCAGTGTTTATGATGTTATTAGAGAAGCAAAAAGTTTACATTTGAGTTGGTCTCCTTTCCCAAATTAGGCTCTTAAAATTTTATGATCTAGCTACTTTTTTTTAACTTACATAGTTTTTTTTAATTGGTCTTCTACTCCATTTGCACCCATCATCTGCAAGCATCATGCTGCTAACAGGACCACACTGCTAACACTGCTAACAGGATCATGTTGCTAACAGGATTACAGTGTAAACAGAACTACACTGCTAACAGTGCTAACAGGACCACGCCGCTAACAGGATCATAATGCTAACAGGACCACACTGCTAACACTGCTAACAGGATCATGCTGCTAACAGGATTACAGTGTAAACAGGACACTGCTAACAGTGCTAACAGGACCACACTGCTAAGGGGACCATGCTGCTAACAGAACAACACTGCCGACAGTGCTAACAGGATCATGCTGCTAACAGGATCACACTGCTAACACTGCTAACAGGATCATGCTGCTAACAGGATTACAGTGTAAACAGGACTACACTGCTAACAGTGCTAACAGGACCACACCGCTAACAGGATCATAATGCTAACAGGACCACACTGCTAACAGGACCACACTGCTAACACTGCTAACAGGATCATGCTGCTAACAGGATTACAGTGTAAACAGGACTACACTGCTAACAGTGCTAACAGGACCACATTGCAAGCAGGACCACACTGCTAAGGGGACCATGCTGCTAACAGAACAACACTGCCGACAGTGCTAACAGGATCATGCTGCTAACAGGGTCACACTGCTAACACTGCTAACAGGATCATGCTGCTAACAGGATTACAGTGTAAACAGGACTACACTGCTAATAGTACTAACAGGACCACACCGCTAACAGGATCATAATGCTAACAGGACCACACTGCTAACAGGACCACACTGCTAACACTGCTAACAGGATCATGCTGCTAACAGGATTACAGTGTAAACAGGACTACACTGCAAACAGTGCTAACAGGACCACACTGCAAGCAGGACCACACTGCTAAGGGGACCATGCTGCTAACAGAACACTGCCGACAGTGCTAACAGTACCATGCTGCTAACAGAACAACACTGCTAACAGGATCATCATGTTGCTAACAGGATTACACTGCTAACAAAACACTGCTTACAATACCATGCTGCTAACAGTACCATGCTGCTAACAGAACCATGCTGCTAACAGTACCATGCTGCTAACAGAACCATGCTGCTAACAGAACCATGCTGCTAACAGAACCATGCTGCTAACAGAACCATGCTGCTAACAGAACCATGCTGCTAACAGAACCATGCTGCTAACAGAACCATGCTGCTAACAGAACCATGCTGCTAACAGAACCATGCTGCTAACAGAACCATGCTGCTAACAGAACCATGCTGCTAACAGAACCATGCTGCTAACAGAACCATGCTGCTAACAGAACCATGCTGCTAACAGAACCATGCTGCTAACAGAACCATGCTGCTAACAGAACCATGCTGCTAACAGAACCATGCTGCTAACAGAACCATGCTGCTAACAGAACCATGCTGCTAACAGAACCATGCTGCTAACAGAACCATGCTGCTAACAGAACCATGCTGCTAACAGAACCATGCTGCTAACAGTACCATGCTGCTAACCGAACCACACTGGTTACAGGACCACATGGCAAAACAAGACCACATTGCTAACTGAACCACATTGCTAATTGGACCACGCCGCTAACAGTACCAAGCTGCTAACAGTCAGAGTAAAGCTCACCACGTGTAGAAACAAAGATGAGCTTTACTCTGAGTTGATCAGCAGCAAACAAATAATAGATAAATAAATGTTGCACACGTCTTTTTGCTTTAATAAAAAAAGGAAGAGGTATGTTACTAAACTGCAAATGTCCAACAGAAAATCACCTGCTACAGTTTGTAGACAATACAGTATTGAAAATAGTTTCACACAATTTATCTGTTGTAATTTCAAAGTTTAATATTATTATTATTATTTTTAATTTGGTTTTGTTTTTTCAAACAACTGACAAAATATCAGTCTGGAAAGAAAATAATAATAATCCAGAGCCGATAAATTGAAGCCTAAAAGCTAAATTAGTTGCTAAGTTGTGAAAATAAGCTCGGCTGTTCTTCTGTATTCACCAATTAAATCAAAATGTGCAGATCTTAGTTTAACTCAAACAAAACCAAATATTTAAAGACAAATGCTGAAACAACTTGAGGTAAGATGATTTTACAGAAGACTCGGGAGTTCTCATGTAAACTGCAGACTGTCCTCGGGGGGGGGATGAAGGTGTCATCAGCAACACCTGCTCCTCCTCCTCCTCCTCCCTGCCTCCATCTCTTATTTACACCCCTTGTTTCTTCCATCCATCCTCCGTTTTGTTCTGTCATCTTGTGAAGATGTGAATCCTCACATCTTATATTCATTTATTTTATTTATTTATTCATTCATTTCAATTTTAAAACACAAAGACAATTAAAAAAAACATAAAATGAAAGGAAGCAGAAGAAAAAAATCTTATCATATCTGCTCCTTTTTAAACAAAATCAATTCAAACAATAATCATCAATACATAATACAACAATACATAACTATCAAAATTTACCGTTTATAATTAATTTGATATTTAACAAACTTATATGTATCTTTTCAACAAAATAGTCTTAATCCTTTTCTTAAATATAAACATTGAATCCACTTTTTTTACTTATTTTTCCAAACTATTCCATAAACCTATTCCCTGTATTGAAGTAGACCGACCTTTTAAACTAGTTCTATACTTTGGTTTTACTAAAATATCTATTCCCTTAAGATTATAACAACTCATCTTTTTCACAAAATACGCTTGAATGTTCGATGGTAGCATGTAATTCTGAGCCTTATACATAACTAAAAGAATATTATAATCTACCAAATCATAAAACTTAAGCAATTTCAATTGATAAAACAAAATACTTGAAGGATGACAATAATGCTTTCTTGTTATAATTCTTATAGCTCTTTTCTGTAAAGTTAAAATAGGCTTTGTTATGGTTTTACACGCTGTTCCCCAAACATTGACACAATAAGTTAAATGCGGAACTATTAATGTATTATACAGCAAATACAAAGCATTATTATTCAATATGTCCCTTACTTTATACAGTACTGCAGTGGACTTAGAAATCTTTGTTTTTACAAAACTTACTTGCTGTCTCCATGACAGTTTATCATCAATAATTACACCCAGAAACTTTACCTCGTTCACTCTACATATCTTAACACCATCAACTTTGAAAGAAAAATCCAAAGTTATCTTTTTTTTTACTAAATATCATACATTTAGTTTTATCAATATTCAATGATAATTTATTTAATTTAAACAATTTTGTATTTTAATAAACTCCATCTTCATCAACTCAAACATCGGTTCCAAGTCTTTACCCAAACAGAAGAAGGTGGTATCATCAGTGAATAAAACACATCTGGGCTCACATCTGGGCTCACAGCAGGCCGTAGAAACGCAGACAGAACACGATTTATTTGATGTATACCTCTCAGTAAACTTGTTGCTTTGCATCAAGTTTTGCATTTCCTCTGTTATTTGTGTTGTTTTTGAATACGATCAGTGGGCGTGTCCAGAAGAAGAAAGAAGGCGTGTCCAGTTCTGACCGGCAGCCAGTTCAGGGAAACACGAGCTGGAAGCAGACGGATGATGATGCGACGTCTACACGAGGCGTTTAATGGTCGTTACTGCTGTCTGTTTCTGACCAGATGTGGCCTCTGGCAGTAAGCACAGCTGCACGCCCGGTTTGAGCTGACTGGACGTGTGGACTGTGGCGAACAGAGGGGTCTGTGAAACCAAAACTCTTCACAATAAAAGACTCTGTCAGTATTTATTTTGATGCAGAGCGACAAACAAGTGACAACAGTGCTCAACGCATCCTTAGTGCCTTATTTCTCTATTTTGTCTGTTTGTCATCCATCCATCCATCCATCCATCATCTTCCTCTTGTTCTGGACTCAGGAGGAGCAGTGGTTCTCCTCCGAGTCTCTCCTGATAACTGATCTTCTCACCATGTCTCTGAGGGAGAGTCCAGCTCTGCAGAGGAAACTCATTTCAACCTTCTGTGTCCACGATCTCATTCTTTCTGAACTATCCAGAGCTCGTGGCTACCCTGAAGAGACCGTCTCTCCACCGGAGCCTTGAAGTCCTACCAGAAGAGCCGGCAGAGGAAAGAGATGTCTGGACCTCCTTACTGAAGCTGCTCCCCTGCAACCCGACTCGAGAACCAGAGAAAGATGGAGGAATCATCCTCCAAGATGCAGCAACCATAGCTGCTAGTAAATCTTTAACTTCAGTACTTCAAACACAACAATAATAATAATAATGTGATTAAAAAAAGATTTAAAAACAAGAAAAATCCTACTTTAATAAGCACAAGTAACGTCCGAGTCTCATGTAACTGATTTTATTGGCGGTGGGATCTGGGGAGGGCGTCCCTCAACTCGAGCGAAGACATCTTACTAACCAGACACTGTGATGTTTGACAAAATGCAGAAGAAGGGAGAGGTGTAGCAATCTCAAGTCACTAAATCAAGAAGGAGGAACACCAGACGCTCGGGAAATACCACAGTCTGAAGGAGAAAGCAGAAGTCGTGGAGAGCTGAGGTCATCGGAGCACAGTGCTGTGACCTCCAAGCTAGAAGAGTGGCTCGAACAGGGAACGACTTCAGGGACCTCTGTTCAGAGGAGCACAGTCCAAAGAACAGTTACGGTCCTGAACAGAACCCTCAAGCTCTGAGAGGACCCAAGCTTGAATTGCAACAGTCCAGAAGACGGTCCAACAGAAGGGAAATGATATGTATTTATGAATAAATGAGAACTTCATTTGACATCTAGAGAAACTGCATTTCCTGTGAAAATACAGTGTGAATGCTTATTGCTGAAGAACTTGTTGAAAAACAGCTGAAGTTAGCTAAAAACATGCTGAAATGTAAGAACAAGCCTAAATTAGCAGAAGAAAGCCGGAAGAAGACATATTTGCTGAGTTTGGTTTAAATAAGCAAAAAGGAGCACAAAAAATTTGGAAATTAGCTAAAAAGGCTGAAATTTGCAAAAAGCAGCCGAAACGGTAGACCAAGCTTAAATTAGCAGAAAAAAGCAGAAAGAACATGTTTGCCCAAATAGGCTGAAATAATAAATGAGCAGAAAAATGTGGACATTATCTGAAAAAAGCTGAAATTAGCAACAAAAAAACTGCAGAAAAGTAGCTAAAATAGCGGAAAGAAGCTTAAACTACCAGAAGTACAGGGAGAGACCACATTTTTTGCTGAATTAGGCTGAAAAAAGTTTAAATCATTGCAAAAAAAAGTGGAATTAGAAGGAAAAGCTTAAATTAGCATGAAAACAGCTAAGTAGTAGCTGAAATAGCAGAAAATGCTGAAATTAGCAGAAAAAACTGAAAGGAGCATAATCAGCAGAAATAAGTTAGTTTGGCTTAAAGTACCTGGATTTCGCAGAAGTTGGATGGAAAGTGTCATCTGGTTAAACTCAAGATAAATCACTTCCTCTCTTAACCTCTCTCTATTCCTCTTAAATCTCTCCCTATCTCCATTCTAAGCTGGTAACTATATTTAAGCTAAGAGCCACAGACTAAGTATAATGACATCCTGTAGTTATGTCTGTTGTGTTACATTTAAAGCTCCCCTGACATCATCTTTTAACTTTCCATAAAATGGCACAACATATATATATATTAAAATTGACCTCTGATCGTTTTTGCTAAAACAATGTGAAATGAATGAAAATTTCTCTCCAAAATAGTTTAAAATTAGCGCCTTTTTTTTTTACATGGTAAATACAGATTTTCCCGTGGCGCGATTATGACGTCACATGTAGACTCGGCTGGAACGCGCACATTGAATACAATGAGGAAGATACAAACGCATCCGTCCAATTTAGCCACATAAAACTTTAGATTTTAGCGGTTTGTCTTCAGAGAAGCCAAAGTTATTTCGAGTGATCAACCAGAAACAGCAGGTTATAATTTTTTTCTCCTGATGCTTTTTTTTGTAGACTTTTCACTTCAGGAAGTGAGCAGCTGTGTGTAGTTCACAGGAGCTGCAAGTTGAGGAGGCAGAAGGAATTCTACAACATCTAAATAGTTTCCACAGCACTGAAATGGTAATATATTAGTTAATGTTTCTAATAATTATTCAACATTAATTTATAGTTTAAAAAATTAGTCCCTTTTAAAATATCTGTTAAATATTTTAATGTTTATTCTAACATACGTTCTGAAAAACATCATTCATATTTCCAGTTGAAATGTGCATGTTTACATGCACTAAATGTTCACTAAAAATAAAAATAAAATGTTTATATGTCAATCATTAAATTTAAAATTAAATTTATATCAAATACCGTCAAAAAACATAAATTTCCATAGCTGTTTTAATAAAAATATCAGTTTGTGTTTTCAGGTTTCCAGGTCTCCAGTCCATCACAGGCACACCTGGACAGGTTTCCAGTCCATCACAGTGACACCTGGACAGGTCTCCAGTCCATCACAGAGACACCTGGACAGGTCTCCAGTCCATCACAGAGACACCTGGACAGGTCTCCAGTCCATCACAGAGACACCTGGACAGGTCTCCAGTCCATCACAGAGACACCTGGACAGGTCTCCAGTCCATCACAGAGACACCTGGACAGGTCTCCAGTCCATCACAGAGACACCTGGACAGGTCTCCAGTCCATCACAGAGACACCTGGACAGGTCTCCAGTCCATCACAGAGACACCTGGACAGGTCTCCAGTCCATCACAGAGACACCTGGACAGGTCTCAGTCCATCACAGAGACACCTGGACAGGTCTTCAGTCCATCACAGAGACACCTGGACAGGTCTCCAGTCCATCACAGAGACACCTGGACAGGTCTTCAGTCCATCACAGAGACACCTGGACAGGTCTCCAGTCCATCACAGAAACACCTGGACAGGTCTCCAGTCCATCACAGAGACACCTGGACAGGTCTCCAGTCCATCACAGAGACACCCTGGACAGGTCTCCAGTCAAGACATCTC
>JBBPBX010079314.1:0-16419 GCA_038048925.1 Garcialebias charrua
GCTGAGCGACCTGAAGTTTTCTCTTTGACCGAATGGGATGTTGGACTTGCAAAAGGGGTTGAACACCACATCCGACTAAATGATGCCAGACCATTTCGAGAACGGGTAAGACGCTTGGCTCCCGCAGACATTGATGACGTTCGACGACACTTACAGGAGCTTCTTGCAGCTGGCATAATTAAAGAATCTCGTTCGCCATATGCTTCACCAATTGTCATCGCAAGAAAGAAAACTGGCAAAATTCGAATGTGCATCGATTACCGTACACTTAATTCCAGAACCATACCAGACCAATACACACTTCCGAGAATAGACGATGCCTTGGCCTGCCTCACGGGGAGTCGCTGGTTCTCTGTGCTTGACCTTCGCAGTGGCTATTACCAAATTGAAATGGCAGAAGAAGATAAAGAAAAGACTGCGTTCATTTGCCCTTTGGGTTTCTACCAATTCGAACGTATGCCTCAAGGGATCACTGGTGCCCCAGCGACATTTCAGCGATTAATGGAGAAGGCAGTAGGCGACATGAATCTTCTCCAGTGTCTCGTCTACCTCGATGATCTTATTGTGTTTGGTCGTACTCTAGAAGAGCATGAAGAGCGCCTTCTGAAAGTGCTTGATCGCCTGAGAGAACAAGGTCTAAAACTGTCCATAGATAAGTGTCAATTTTGTCAACCCCAAGTCAAATACGTTGGTCACATCGTGTCTGCTGCTGGTGTCTCAACAGACCCTGACAAGATAAAGGCAGTGGCGAACTGGGAACCTCCAATGAACCTAAAATCACTGCAGTCCTTTTTAGGGTTCTGCGGTTATTACCGCAAGTTCATCGCCAACTATTCTGCCATAGTCCGGCCCCTCACAGATCTTACAAAGGGGTACCCACCAACACAAAAGAAACGAAAGAAGAATGAGGGCTTTGTCACACCATACTACCACCACTCTCAGCCATTTGGTGAGCGATGGACGCCCGAATGTACGGAGGCATTTCAAAAAATTGTCCAGTGTCTCACTCACGCCCCCGTCTTGGCCTTTGCAGACCCTTCAAAGCCGTACGTCCTTCACGTCGATGCCAGCCTTGATGGGCTTGGAGCGGTCCTTAACCAGGAACATTCTGATGGCTTACGTCCTGTTGCATTTGCTAGTCGCAAGCTGAGCCAGTCAGAGAGAAACTACCCTGTTCACCAATTAGAATTCTTGGCATTGAAGTGGGCAGTCGTGGACAAGTTTCATGATTATCTTTATGGGGCTCGTTTTACAGTGAGGACGGACAATAACCCCCTCACTTACATACTTACAACCGCCAAGTTGAACGCAACGGGTCATAGGTGGCTAGCCGCCCTCACCACTTACGATTTTGACATCCAATACAAACCTGGCCGAGATAATGTGGATGCTGATTGGTTGTCCAGACATGCAATTGATGATGACCACAGTTGGAGAATAATATCCCCCGCTGGAGTTAAAGCTCTTTTCCACCCTGTGGACAGAACTCAGTCCTCCGAGCACTCAGAGCGACTTATCGATCAACTAGGGGCCAAGCCGAGTGCTATTCCTGATGCATATGCTTGTTTTACTCACCTGCAGTTAAGTCCTTTGGAGAGACTAAGCAAAGTAGATCTGGCCAAAGCACAAGACCTAGATCCTGTGATTGGTCGTGCCAAGAAAGCAGTTCAAGTTGGGGTCTGGCCCTCCAACGGACATCCTGAGTTATTGCTTCTACAAAGGGAAAGTTCAAAACTCCTGATGAAAGATGGACTGTTGCACCGGAAAGTTTCCAGACCTGATGGCCGCCAGAACTTACAACTCGTTCTCCCAAGTCAATTCCGACCACAAGTACTCAGGGCGCTTCATGATGATTCTGGGCACCTTGGAATAGATCGCATCGTTGAGCTATTGAGAGACAGGTTTTTCTGGCCCAAGATGGTCTCCGATGTTACCGACTACATCAAGAATTGTGGCAGGTGTGTTGCCCGCAAAACCCTACCCCAACGGGCTGCACCACTAAATCAAATCACTAGCAGTGGCCCTCTCGACCTGGTCTGCATAGATTTTTTATCTATTGAGCCTGATGTGAAGGGAGTGGCCAATGTCCTCGTGGTTACAGACCATTTTACCCGTTACGCCCAGGCCTATGTCAGCAAAGATCAAAAAGCCTCAACCGTTGCCAAGATTTTGGTTGACAAGTTCTTTATTCACTACGGACTGCCTGCGAGGATTCACTCTGATCAGGGACGTGATTTTGAGAGCCGATTAATCAAAGAGCTGCTGCAAATGTTGGGCATAAAGAAGTCAAGGACGACTCCTTATCATCCCCAGGGTGACCCACAACCGGAACGTTTTAACCGCACCCTCCTATCTATGCTGGGCACGCTCAATCCCTCTCAAAAACAAAGGTGGAGTCAACATATCAGTTTGCTGGTTCACGCTTACAATTGTACGAAAAATGACTCTACCAGCTATTCACCATACTACCTCATGTTTGGTCGTGAGGCTCGTCTGCCAGTTGACCTATGTTTTGGGACATCTCCAGATGGCAAAGATCACCAAAGTTACCTTCAGTATGTTGAAAAGCTGAAAGCAGAGTTGCAACAGGCTTACCAATTGGCACAAGAAGTTGCAGACAAGAGCCACCAGCGCAACAAAAGATACTATGACACTAGAGTAAGAAATCAAGTTCTAGAACCGGGAGACAGAGTACTCATTCGAATGACAGGTGTACCAGGCAAGAATAAACTGGGAGATAAGTGGAACTCAAGCCCTTATATAGTGGTGGAAAAACTGCCAAACCTGCCGGTTTACAAGGTAAAGTCAGAAAAAGGTAGAGTCGTTGTCAAAACTCTGCATCGTGATCATCTCCTACCTATTGGACACCTGGTTCGGTTTCCTGTTGATCATGAAGAGAAACCAGAATACCACCGATCAGAAACAAGGTCCTCAACAAAGATCCAGACAAACATGCATGATGACAGTGCAATGCACGGAACTGACAAGGAGTTTCTGTCTGATGTGGAGGAAGACGATCTGTGGTACCTATCAACTGCTCAAAGAGAGTCGGTTTCCCAAGCACTAGATCTCCTGGCAGACCACGTCAACCGACCGGAGTCTCATGTCACTACAGACCCCACAACACCTTCAAATAGTGCTTGTCCGACAGAACCTATGAGTGCAGTCACAGCCTCAGAGGCTGAGAAGGGACCAGAGGTTAGGCAGCTACCTGACGACCCGGTGGGGGCCACAGGTCTAGCTGGGGAAGCGACCCTTTTGGCTAGTCAGTCTGAAAGCATTGCAGAGCCCCTTAATAATCATCATTCACGACGAGAGATTAAGCCAGTCATTCGGCTCAGTTATGACAGGCCTGGACATTCTTTCGACGAGCCATTAGTGATAGTACACCGTGGAGTAAGAATCACCATTGGAAGAAGGAGCCATGCCCCTGTGGTCCAGTGTGTGCCTCCTCTAGTTTAGCTTGGGGTTTTTATGACAAGTAATTTAGCCAACAAGGGTAAATTGAATTGTTCTGCGTAGATAGTCCGATGAGGGCATCTGGACTTTTAGAAGGGGGAGGATGTAACCCCTTGGGTTATATATATACAGTATAACTCTTTTTTCCTACACACCTTAAACATGTTCTTACATGCAATGCATTGTAGGCCTTTTTACTTTAAACAGTAATAATCGCCTTTTACTTAATCTGGCTAATGTTTTGCACTCACATATTGGAGGTTTTACACACTGTAAAAGTCCTTAACATTATAGTATGTACAAGTATTTTCAATTGGCTTAAAACACCCAGTAAATGTAGCGTTTTTGTTAGTAACTGTTATTTACCACTGCCAGTAAATGCATCGTTTCACTTGTTGCTATCCTGCTGGTCTGTCAAGGGCAAAATCAAGTTTAAGCAATTTGATTGGCTGTATGGTCTGGGGTGAGGGCGTTTAAGCAATCTGATTGGCTGTGATGCTCTGGGGGGAAAAAAGCGTTGTTGGAGGTGTGAAGGAGTTGGTCGGCAGCGGTTGATGAACAGGTTTGGATCAATACCGCTGGGACTTTTTGTTTTAGCTAACATTGAAGCTACAAAACTTTTCCCTGGACGTTTTTGTCTGTTTTCTGGAGCCACTGAACCGGACCACGCTCAGCGTATTGCTTGGATGTGGAGCTGCGGACCCAAACCACGCTCGTGAACAGGAAATTACAGTTGGACTGAAGTTGGAGCAGTTTCATTGCAGTTAGTTCCAAACTGGTAATCCATGGTGGGGGTGAGTAACCCATTCCTCGCTGTTGTTCTGGGAGCCGCCATCTCTGGAACTGCTATTCTGAGGATGATAGCTCACTGAGTCCCTTCAGGCCTGCAACGTTTTAGAGCTATCTGACTGCTTTGTTAAGTCAAGAGACTGAAAAGTGTGGTTAATTCACTCAGCCTTGCCTGCTGATTTTTTGAGACTGAAAAGTGTGGTTAATTCACTCAGCCTTGCCTGCTGATTTTTTGAGACTGAAAAGTGTGGTTAATTCACTCAGCCTTGCCTGCTGAAGTTTTGAGACTGAAAAGTGTGGTTAATTCATTCAACCTTGTTTGCTGATTTTTTGTTGTTGTTATATGTATTCTGTTTGAGGGGTTGTTTTGTACAGTTCTGAGACAGTTTGGTTGCACTAACTGTACTAAATGTTTAACTGTGCTCTAATGTGCATTGCCCTACTGACCAGTACAGTTTATTAAACTGGTATGTTTTTTCAACTTTACTATTTTTCCTATTCCTTCCGTATTTAGTATAATGTTAAATTTGCATGTCATTTAGATTTTAGCTGGATTTATCTAGTTTTGATATTGGGCTCAGTTACACACTCTATTTACAGCATAGGCTGTCACCAAATAACACACTTATTTCATATTGTGAAGTATTTCATAGAGTGTAGGTCAGAGAAACTAGGCGCTGTTCATAGGGTAAACGTGAACAGTGGTTACAATAATACGTAATAATAATAATGATAATAATAATAATAATAACAAATATAATAATAATAATTCAGTTTTCCCTAGATACTTCACGGTTTGTTTATGGCAGATTCGCTCTATCTCGGTTTTTCAAAATAAGAGTGGACATACACACAATTGGCTGACTGATGGATGAGTTGCACAATTGGTATGAACATTTTATTTCAAATAAATTATTTTAAATTATTTAGCACCTGTTGCACATTTGTGCAGCCCAGAGCTACAGAAAAAGCTTGCTCCTGTGTTATGGAATATTTTCTGTACAGACAGCATCCCACTGCTTTATTCACATGAGAGTAACAGGGACCTAAAATTAAAACAGTACAAACAATACTGTATGTATGTATATACTGTATATGCAGTGTGCACACAGTGTATGTATGTACTGCAAATGTATTACACACACATGTGTTTATATTATTTATCCACAGATTTGTTTAGTAAATACTTTAACAGATGCTACCGTGTGGCACTACATGCTAATACCACAGTAGTAGATGGTGCTAAATCATGAAAAAAACAACAACAACAAAAACAGCTCCAACACAGAGAAAATTATACTCTAACATTGTTCTGAAATTGTTTCACAAAATGATTTATGTAGAATATTTTGTTTACCGGAGAAAACGTGATCTGAACACGACGTCTTCGAGAGCAGATCCGAGCAGAGGAGGGGCAGCTGTCAGCTCGTCCGATATAAATCCTTCACGTTTACTTATTTTTGGGATGAAGTGAAAACTGCGCTTTGAACAAACGTCTACCCGACAGGAACACCCACTAACCCAACACGAAGTAACCATTGCAATTAATTAGAAATAAACAAAACAAAAACAAAAAACGTGAAAAATACAGCCAGTAGACTGTGCTGTAACTGCTGCACTCACTTCCGGCGGAAGTCGTTCCCATAATTCGCGCAAGGCATCATGGGGGCTAGGAATAAGGTGGATAGCCCCAAATAAACTCCTGCATGAACCTCAAATACGGGTGTCTGTTACATTGTTGCTGTTGTCTGTGAGGTTACACTATATTGCGAGGGAACGCAAAAACTATTGCGAGGGAATGCAAAACTATTGCAAGGGAACGCAAAAGAAAAAAGAAAACGTCCCAGTGGCTTTTAAACCCCAAAATACATTATGGCAAAAACTGGTTCGGCCCTGGCACAAACAGAGTAATATTGTGTATGCTGTTCGGTGTCAGGAGGGCTGTGATCAGTCTTCTATCGGGGAAACTGAACAGCCATTGGCCAAAAGGATGGCCCAGCACAGAAGATCAACATCATCAGGCCAGGACTCTGCTGTCAACACTCATCTCCAGGCCAGCGGAGAAAATCTACAGCTTTGCTGTAGATTTACCTTCAATAATTATTTTGTGAGTTTCACCTCTGTCCAATGGTTCATGTGATATTTTGCTAACATACAGGGTTGAACAGTTAATGCCAAAGTTTTCAGCAAAAATACTTTGTACATCAATGATAGTCTGTTTGTAAATTGTTCTTACCCTTCAGTCAAAAACGTTATACCTTTTGATCTTGGATGGCGAGCGATTCAAAATGTTACTTTTTGTTTAGAATCTGTTTAGCCCCGATCAGATCAAGGCAGCGAGCAGGTTGTGTAAATTATCTCGGTCCTCTGGCATGCAGTGATAGCGGGTGTCAGAATGACTGCTGCTTATCGAAGGCACCCATCAGTGAAACATTCTTCACATTCTGGAAATTATTTAGTCTTCTGTGGTTATGACAGTCCAAGTCTATTGTTCTTTATGAAGACGGGAAAACAAACTGGACGAAGGGACTGAAGGACCAGCAGAAAGGATATGATGCAGATCGTGCAGCAAAAGGATGAAAGGAACATGAAGCTGCACAGGCTGAAATAAGTGTCATAATGAGGGAGGAGGCCATTCAGTTCGTTTCCTGTTATCATTACACGCAGTGTTCATGTCATCTCACCGAGGGGCCATAACGAGAACATCAGAGTTCTGAAACGGGGACAGAGAGGCCATGAACTGCACGCTCCACATCTGGAATCCATTCAGCGATGAAGGGAATTAAACATGGCTGTCATGCTAAGATATTTCTTTATGTGAAGACTTAAATTTCACACTTTTGACCCCCCAAAATATAAACGCAACTTATAAAATTATTTGGTTTATTTTGCAGTAAGTGCTTTGTGTTTTTTATTGCATGAAATTGCTACAAGTTCGACATACGGCCATGAAAAGAACAAAAACAGGTTAAAAAAAAGTGAAACATGACCCATTTCATCATGTTTGTCTCATGTTGCAAAGTCTAAAGAAAATAAATGCTCAAATTTAAGTTAAAATTTTACTCTGGTGTTGCAGTTTTTCATGTGATAAAATAGACTTAATGTTGTTTGTTTGTTTATTTTTCATTAAGAGTTTGGACCAGACCAGAAGTATGAAGGTCGACTTCAGCAAGGAGCAGCATCAGACCACCAAAGAAGACAAAACGTTCAGCTTGCAGCTTCATGTGTTTTGTTTGGCTTCCAAGCACCACATACACACACACACACACACACATTACACATACACACACACACACACACACACACAACCTCAAACCAACATTGTATTTCTGGGTTGTAGAGTGAACGGACAGAGCAAGACTGGACAGAGAACAGAATCAGATAAAGTCAAAGCGAGAAAACAAAGGAAGGTAACCAGAACCTAAAGGCAGGAGATAAGAACGCGCTGAAACCAAACACTCTGTGATTCCTAAAAGAAAAGTACAAACAGATTTTAAAATGTTGTCTAAAGCACACATGGACAGGATGCAGCCGAAACTTTCACTGAAAAACAAGTTTTCATTCATAAATGTTGAGATGAACAAAAACAATTATTATTTTTTTTACAGTTTTTGGACTTTAATATGTTTTAACTTACCAGTAATTTAATTTACAACTAATGTCTATTTTTTTAACTTTAAAAAAAAAAATACTTCATAGTTATGTCTGTTTGCGCTGTTTTTTGTTTGCTTTAAACTTTTAGTGTTCTGCTTCTTTTAGCTTCTATAGCCTTTTGGCACTTTTATTATTTTATTTTATTTATTCATTCATTTCAGATTTAAAACACCAAAGAGAATTTGCAAACCACATGGAGAAAAAAAGAAAGAAGAAAAAACAAAACCTAAAATGAAAGGTAGCAGAAGAAGAAAAAAATCTTATCATATCTGCCCCTTCTTTAAAACAAAATCAATTCAAACTATAAATAATATAACAAAATAAATAACTCACCACAAGATTCTGTTTCTAGTACATTTCATATTTACTAAATTTATATGTATCTTTTCAACAATTTATTCTTTATCATTTTCTTAAATATAGACATTGACTTTACTTTTTTTAACTACTTTTACCTATAGCGTTTCGCTTTTGTTAGCTTTAAATAGCTTTAGCTTAACTTCTTGCTATTTTTAAGCATTTTACTAGTGTTTTGTTGCAATTACTCTAGTTTTATTAATTAATTACTTTGTTTCAAAATCAAGCAATCATCAATTAGCAGCCAAACTTTTCTACACATCATCCCACGATCAATCCAGACGCTTTGTTTTATGTTTCCATCCATTTTCTTCTGCTTATCCGGGGTTGGGTTGCAGGGCTAGCAGCCTTTGCAGGGAGGCCCAGACTTCCCTCTCTCCAGTAGCTTGGTCCATCTCCTCCAGAGGAATACCAAGGCGTTCCCAGGCCAGCTGAGAAACATAGTTCCTCAAGCGTGTCCTGGGTCTTCCTCTGGGTCTCCTTCCGGTGGGACGTGTCCACATCATCTGCAAAAAACAGAGAAGCAATCCTAAGGCCACCAAAACGGATCCCCTCAACACCTTGGTTGCACCAAGAAATTCTGTCCATGAAAGTTATGAACAGAATCGGTGACAGAGGGCAAATTTGTCATATTTTATGTTTATTTATCAATCAGTCAATTCAACTTTGTTGTCCATAACATTCAATGAAATGGAGATGTGTCTTTTGACATCTGGCTCATAAAAACAACACAAGTTAGAAATGTCTTTTTTATATGTAAGCTTTGCTAACTCAATGAAAAAACATTCAATTAAAAACATTATAAAATACACGATACATTAAAATATGGAAACATCGCAGCAGACAATGGTTTGCCATGTGAGGCTGAGTTTAAATAGGACCTTGTTAAGTACATTTTTTAAATTAAAACAAACAGAACTACAGAACACTACATAAACAAAAATAGGCCACAAACTCTCATGAAGGATATCATAACTACAAGCTAGGGGGCAGTTTACAAAATGATGAAAGTTGAAAAATATATATTTTCCGGTGTATAGGTCGCACGTTTTTATGGTTTTTTGAAGGCCTGCGACCTATACACCAGTGCGACCTATATATGGCTTGTTATCACTTTCGGCGAAACAAATTTTTAAATCCAGCTCATTTCACAATTACGTTCATTTATTAAGGAAAAGTTCAGCTCAGACACATATTTGCTATAATTTTTATCAAACAAATAATTGTTTTTAAGTGTTAATCTTCTTAAAAGCCTTGCTGTGCGCTCCTGTGGCAGACATTTGCAGCAGAGCTAAACGTAGGTGCGACCTATACACCGGTGCAACCTATCTAGGGATTTTTCCAATCTATTGGTGATAATTGGACAATGCAACCTATACACCAGTGCGACCTATCTAGGGATTTTTCCAATCTATTGGTGATAATTGGACACTGCGACCTATACACCAGTGCGACCTATACACCAGAAAATACTGTACTATATATATCAAATGACAATAAATGAAAAAAGGAGCAAGACAATATTAGAAACTTAAAACAGCAAATTTTTTGTTTCACCGCAGGGGACATGGGGGATTTTTTTTCTTTTGCGTTTCCTCGAAATAGTTTTTGTGTTCCCTCGCAATAGTTTTTGCGTTCCCTCGCAATAAAGTGTTAACTTACCTCACAGACAACAGCAACAATGTAACAGACACCCGTATTTGAGGTGCATGCAGGAGTTTGTGATTTGGCGCTATATAAATAAATTGAATTGAATTTTGAAATAATCTTTAAATATAAGGATATCCAGTGTGTGCTGCAGTGGTAAAATTAATTTTACGTTGTATATTTCACGTTCATGCTTTGTGGATTCAGCTGTGACTTCCTCGTTCGAGCCGACGCAGGCAGCCTGCTCTCAGTCTGTCCCTCGGAGTAGCGATGGTTCGCTTAGGGACCGTCAACAAATTACTGTATTTTCAGAGTATTTGTCAAAGCAGCACCATATATCATAATTAAAGTTTTCTCAGAATATTTCGGCATGGTAATAAATCATTAATTTTCTCACCATTTAAAATCCAAAAGAACAAGATGGCACTTGTGTTTCAAAAGTACTGTCACTTTCTTTTAAAGCATCAAAGTTCATGCTCAATCATCCAAATACAAAATACAATAATGGTCAGTCAGGTCATCTGGACAGTTTCTTTTTTGTGAAAAGATGTTTCACCCTCTATTTGGAGGGCTTTTTGCTCAGTAATCCAGGTAGAAAAATAAAAAAAGGTTAAGTCTGGTCCTCTGGACATTCAAAAAACAAAACAAAAATGTAGAAACATTTCGTCTTTCATCTGAAAGACTTCTTCAGTCTGAGGTGCTGTATTCAGCTCAGTCTTATAAATAGCACCTTCTCTAGTGGATCAACCAGTTTGCTGCTGACAGCCAAAACCAGCTGCTCACATGGTCCTCCTTAGTCATGAGCATTATTCCACTCTAGCTACTACCTGACAGTGATATAGATAAAAAAAACTGCTGGAATGGAAAGAATCAAGAATCAAGAATCAAGAATCAAGAAGGTTTATTAACATTGCATCAATTTTCATCGGTACAACGTAAATATGTAGTTTCAGACATCCAGGAGATAGAATGAGTGCAAACAAGCTGCAGCTGAACAAAGCATGACATGTTTATCAACACGTTATATGTTTATCAACACTCATAACTCATAGCGCGGCCAGGCCCAATCTGTCCCCAGATGAAGGTCAAAAGCAGGAAAACAGGATAAGACACGGGGTTTACAGCGTTGATATTAAAAAAAGATGAATCACGTTTTGTCTTCAAGACACCGCGTGAATCAGTAAAAACCATATCAAATAAGCACATTTAGTTACAGGACAAGATGCATTTATGACGGCAGGCGGGAGGGAACAGTCTGTGTGTAACAATTCTAGATAAGAAACAGTTCGCTGGTCTCAGAGCTCGGCTCAAACCAAGAATGCACACAGAAACCTCTGGGGGAGGGGTAGGAGGCAGCGGGTTCCTTCAGCTCCCAGTCTAGGAGAAGATTTGTAGACAGCCTTCAACAGTCCAAGGCCAGAGGCCAGATTAGATAAGTTGCTTTATTTTCCAGTCAGCCCACAGTGTTCTTTGTACTGCGGTCTTTAAGTCCAGGTTCTGTTTTCTGGGTCCAAATCGCCGAATTCGTGTCAGGTTCCGAGCTAAAAGATTCCTCCATATGTGCTCTGTTTGAATCCGAGCGCTGTAAACGAGTCCACAGTTCACACTGCAGGTCCGCGGCAGCCACCGCTTCTCTCACCGTGTGACACAGCCCGCACAAACAGCTGGGAAGGTCCTTCATAGCCTGGATCAAAGCATTTTCGCTGAGCGGAGGTCCTCGTCAGCACGCCAATCGCCGCGGTCCCCCTCAGCCCTTCAGTGGCATGAGCCTCCGGTGTCCCAATAAAACACAGAGATTCCACGTCCCCGACAGAAAGAGCGGACAGCTGCATTAGCCTGCTCATAGAGTCCATAATGCAGCTCACCGCCTGCATGTCGATAGGGCGCCCTGGCTCTCCCCGGCCGGAGCGCTTCGCAGAAATTTTTGTTGTCGATAGAATCGATAAGTGAAATAGCCCAGAAGACAGTCCACGCACATAATTCCATTCCAAATTGGTTCGAGCGAGCGCTGAAGAGTTATAGACGAGACAAATGCAGAAGCGGGGGAGGGAATGCAGGGAGATGTAGGAGCAAAAGGAAATGCGACCAGTCCCTGCCGAGAGCGGAAGTAGATACAAGACAGTAATGGGAAAGACTTATGGTGTGATCACACCGAACAGCTTTTCAGCAGCAGGAGCGTCCAGTTTACATGTAAAGTCAATGGGGGACGCGCTTCCAGCCACGTCTTGGCGCCGGGCGTCACGTCGCGTGCGTGTTGAGCGTGCTGGAAAGCGTTTTCCATGCACGTGAACCGGCTTCAGCCTCCAAACCGCGCATTCAGCATGCTGAAGATTTCGCGGTTCAAACTTTCAAACGCCGCTCAACTCTACCTGATTGGTTGGTGTGTCAACCAATCAGGGAGAGTCGGGGGGAGAAGAGAGGAGAAGAAGAGAGGGGGAGAGTCCCTATGTGACGCGGAAACGAGGGGGCGCGCGCACTATGTGACGTATTGTTTGTGGGACACAGAAAAGACCCGCGAGGTTGTGTACTATGGAAGAGAAACTCATTGTAGCTGTGTGTTCGCGACAAGTCCTTCACGACCAGTCAAGTCTGCTCCACAGAGACGGAAATAAAAAGCTCCTCGCCTGGCGGAGTGCGCAGGACTCTGTATACCGGTAAGCTCCTCCCACACACCCCGCAGCAGTTTCGCGTTCTGGCGTTCTGGTCAAGTAGGTCTGGACTCCAAGTGCGTCCACTTGCGTGCGTGACGAGCTTTTTGGAGGTTGAAACGCTGTTCGGTGTGACCACACCATTAGGTAAAAGAGCCAGTTGATATATTAAAGAATCATACTTTAACTATCTTCATATTTTCACAGATGGATCAAAAGATACAAAAGCAAGAGTGGGAATAGTGGGTTACATTCCCGAGTTCGAAATTACTATAGTTAAAAAGGATTTCAGATCATTTGACGGTATATACAGCAGAAATGATGGCAGTTATATATAGGTTACAATGGATTGAAGAAGTCAGACCAGAGTATAATTTTCACAGACTCAATAGCAGTTTTAGATAGTATTCAATCATATGGAAATAATAGGAAAGATCTCACGTTAGAAATTCAACATTCATTGTACTGTATAGATTGATCACAGGAGGTATAGTTGTTCAATTCTGTTCGATCCCAGCACATGAAGGGGTGGACGGAAATGAACGGGCAGATAAGCTTGCCAAATCTGCGCTTCGTAGAGAGTCAATCATACACATTCCATTTGGGAAAGGAGAGGGCAGATCATTGATTAAAAAACATGGAGTACTGGCAAAGGAGCTGGGATGAGGATAGTAAAGGAATAAGATATTATAGAATTCAGAAGTCAATAATCATGACGAACATGACTGATTTCATCTTCAAATGGTGTCCCTATTGAGTTTGTTGATTCCTATAAATACTTGGGTATCCTGGTCGATTCGCATCTCCCTTTTAAACTCCACGTGGAAAACCTAGTAAAGAAATTGAAAGTTAAACTGGGTTTCTTTTTTAGAAACAGATCATGTCTAACACTGAATGCTAGGAAACACCTTGTATCTGTGACTTTCCTTCCCTCCATTGATTACAGTGACATTATCTACATGAATGCTCCTACAAGCACCCTGCAGATGTTGGATGCTGTCTATCATGATGCACTAAGATTCATAATTGGCTGTGATTATCATACCCACCACTGCACTTTGTATTCACTGGTTAACTGAAAGTTATGCACCATAACTCATGTTCCCTGAAGGAAGGGAACAAGGTGCAACACAATTGCTATGGGAATTGCGCCGCCGCGCGGTTCACCTGAAGTAATACAATCACGCCTTTATGGCAGGTGGGCGTCAGCGTCACCACAGAGGCCCCGCCCTCTTGGTATAAAGACGCGTGCACCCATCTATCTTTCTCCAAGTGCACTTCACCGAGCTTGGGCATTGAAAAGGGCAAACATGTGTTGCACCTCGTTCCCTTCCTTCAGGGAACATGAGTCATGGTAGATAACTTTCAGTTCCCTTATCAGTCAGTGCACTCGGTGCAACACAATTGCTATGGGAACGTAATTCATTCACACCCTTGAAAGGCTCTGGAAAATGCATGCTTGTGAGAACTTCTGCCTTTATACTTTAGGCGTTTTGGCTGTTCTCTACTGTGTGTTAGAGAGGACAGCCTGAGTGACGTCACATGCAGTGACATCCAAACTGTAGTGTTTTGCAAACGTGTTTGTGGAACTCCAGTTGGCAGCAGCACAGATGTCTGCCACTGGTACACCCTTAAACAGAGCCCATGAGGCAGCCAGGCCTCGAGTGGAATGGACGTGTACCCCAGAGGGCATCTGTTGACCTTTGTTGCTGTACACCTTTTTATGGCCTCAGTCACCCAGTGTGAGAGGCGCTGCTTTGAAAGGGCTCTGCCAGCTGCAGGATTGGCAAAACATACAAACAGTTGGTTTGTTTTCCTCCAACTGACAGTTCTGTTAATGTAAACACTCAAAGCCCTGACAGGGCAGAGTGCATTCAACCTCCTCTGTTCCTCAGTGAGGATAGGATGGGGAGGAAACGCAAAGAGCTCAAAGTCCAGACTTCTGGGATTTAGAGTTGGAACCTTTGGGACATATACGGGGTTAGGATGCAGGGTGACCTTTGACCCATCAGGGGCAAACCTGGTACACATTGGGTGCACAGATAAAGCGTGGAGGTCACCACACATTTAGCTGAGCAAAGAGCTAGGAGCAAAGCAGTCTTGTAAGATAACAAATCTATCTTAATGCTGCTGAGTGGCTCAAACGGAGGCTCACACAAGTATCCAAGACCAACTGTAGGTCCAAGTCTAGGGCCAGGGTCCTGCTGGGGGGCCTTTTTCTCTGTACACCTTTCATGAAACATATCATGAGAGGGTGTGCGCCGGGAGTTTTACCTCCCCAGCCTTCGTGACACACTGAGATGGCTGACAAAAAGACTTTAATAGTGGAAAAGGAGCGGCCTTTTTCCAGCAGGTCTTGTAGAAAAGTGAGGAGCTGGACCAGATCACAGGAATATGAGATAATATTCCTCTCTAGACACCAGGCCTCAAAAACATGCCATTTGCGAACATAGAGAGTCTAAGTTGACTGAGCTCTCGCTCTCTGTATAGTATTTATGACATTACCGGGGAGGCCGGAGGCCATCAGCCGGTTCCTCTCAGCGGCCAGGCTGAGAGTTGCCACAGATCTGGACGTGGGTGAAGGAGCTGCCCGTGGGCCTGAGTCAGCAGGTCCCTTTGGAGGTGGGGAGGGGAGGCAGTTGCCATGGAGTCCCTGACAACAGTGAGGTCATTTCTGGGAACCACGGTTTCTGTGGCCATCTGGGAGCTATGAGTGTCAGGGAAAGAGCTCCCCTGCGTACACGTTCCAGCGTCGCCTGAATCAGAGGGATGGGGGGGACACATAGTATAGCACCCCTGCTGGCCAGTTGTGAGCCAGAGCGTCTGTTCCCAGCGGTGCATCTGTTTCTTTTAGTGAGACGTACAAGACGCAGTGCGTGCTGGTTTTGCAGGCAAACAGATCGACCTATGCCCGCCAGTATCGTGCCCAGACCTGGTCCACGATGCAATGGTTCAGTCTCCACTCTGAGGCTAGCAGTATCCCCCTAGAGAGGGCATCTGCTCCGTGGTTTAGCTCGCTCGGGATGTGTGTCGCTCTGAGTGATAATATTCGGGGGCTGTACCACGTGAGCAGCTTGTGTGTCAGGCTGAAGAGATGTCGGGACCTTGTCCCCCTTCTCTGATGATAAAAGACACCGTCGACCGGTTGTCTGATTTTATCAACACATGTTGTTTTGTAATCAGCCCCTTCTTGTAAAAGTGCTTCATGGACAGAAAAACAGCTTTTAATTCCAGGAAGTTGATGTGGAGCCTTGCCTCTCGCTGTTTCCAGAGCCCTTGGGCGTTCTGGTTTCTGCAAAACGCTCCCCAACCTCTCTTTGAAGCTTCTGTGGTGGTCACCACACGAGATAGTACTCGTCCCAGCGGGACGCCTGTTGTGAACACTGAAGGATCCCTCCAGGGTTCCAGGGCTGTCACGCACTCTGGGCTGATCAGTATCTTCCTTGCCCGCCTGAGGGAGGTAGGATGCATTTGTTTGTTTAGCCATATCTGCAGAGCACACATTTTTAATAATGCCTGAGGCACGCAGGGAATGGCTGCTGCCAGAAGACCCAGGAGACGCTGTTACGTTTTGAGAGACACTCTCTGGCCCAGCTGAAAGTGTGCTAGGCAGAGGCGGATGGATGAGTTCCGTGTCTCTGAGAGCCGTGCTCTGTACAGAATGGTGTTGACCTGTACACCCAGAAATACGGTAATCTGTGATGAGTCAGATTACTTTTCTGCAGATTTATGACGAAGCCCAGAGCCTCCAGGTGAGCCATCACCATCTGTGGGTGCAGCTGGGCTTGTGCTCTGTCTTCTGCGAGGATCAACAAATCGTCGAGATAATTCATAATCCTGATGATGGGGACCGCGGCCATTGCTC
>JBBPBX010079315.1:0-16419 GCA_038048925.1 Garcialebias charrua
CTGCCCATCACTGCGACTTTCATTGTTTTTGGGCTCTGAATGATCGTATCTTCATTAATGTTTCACATGGTTCAATTATGGGGGAAAAATGTCACACTGTTAACTCCTGTAATTACACATCACTGACAAAGAAGTCAAGTAAATGTCTGATATTAATGTTGTTATTGATCTCAGGGATTCAGCCAAACCCAGGGCCAATCACTAACTACTGTACACCTAATGAGTTTAAAAATATTTCAGGTCTCCGTTTTCTGCATGTAAACGCTCGTAGCCTTCTAAAAAAACTTGATGAATTGAAAATCCTAATCACTTCTTCTGGGGCAGATGTGATCGTTATCTCTGAAACTTGGCTCAACGATTCTGTTTTGAAAAATGACTTGGCAATCAATGAATTTAAGATCTATCGTTGTGACCGTAATACAAGGGGAGGTGGAGTCGCTATTTACATCAGAGATTCTTTGGCTGCCAGGATTGCATCTAAAAAAACAATCGCAAACCAGTTTGAGGCTTTAGCTGTGAACATCACTTTGAAAGGAGGTCAGCCCTTAACTGTTGTTGGTTGTTATCGTCCCCCCTCCGCAACACCTGAAGCTCTGTCCTCCCTGACTGAATTCATAGGAAATTTAAAACACAATGAGATCGTTTTGGCTGGAGATTTCAACATTGATTGGAATAAGTCGACCCCCCTCTGTGATAAATTCAAAGAATGTTGCCTATCTCTCAACCTAACACAACTTATCGATTCTCCCACCAGACCAAACATAAAATGTCCCGAAAAATCTTCTATCTTAGATCTGTTTTTCACAAATGCACCTCACAAATTTCCTGGTATAGGTGTATTTGCCAACGTTTTGAGTGATCATTCCGTAATAGCAGCTCTTAGATCTACTAAACTTCCACCTGCTAAGCCCAGAATAATTCAAAAAAGGGATTTGAAACGTTTCAGTGAACAGTCATTCCTTTGGGATCTATCCCTCTTTGATTGGCAACGTATCCTACAAATCAATGACGTGAACACCGCTTGGAACTATTTTCACAATAGTTTCATTCTCTTTGTAAACAAACACGCACCTTTCCGGCAGTTCAGGATAAAGAGCCGTGACAGCCCCTGGTTTACTCCTGAACTAGCTGATCTCCTGCACTGGAGAGATCATCTTTGGGCCGCAGCGAGAAAATCACACTCAGACACTGATTGGTTGAAATTTCGGCAGCTAAGGAATAAATGTACAACTGCCATCAAAGCCGCAAAACGTAACTACTTCTTATCTCAGACCTCCAAAAATCTAAACGATCCTAAAAAATTCTGGAAAACCATCAAATCTCTCTCAGGCACCCCCCAATCATCATCTGACCTCCCATCACAATTTCTTGTTGACTCTGTTCCTGTGTCAAATAAGCACGAGATCCTGAACTGTTTCAATAAACATTTTGTTGCTTCTAGTTCATTATTTGACACAGTTACAAACGGAAAATCAGCCACTTTATCTAATAATCAAACTTCTACAAATCAAATCCCTCCTACAAGTCAACCATCTGTTAATCACACCTTCTCTTTTTCTCCGTTCTCAGTCAGTGAGGTAAATAAACTGTTAAATGATCTTGATCCTAAAAAATCTGCAGGTCCAGATGAACTTCCACCTTATTTCTTAAGGCTGGCTGCTCATATCATCACAGTCCCTGTGACCCACATCTTTAATCTGTCCATAAGCCAAAACACCATTCCGGATGCTTGGAAAACAGCCTTTGTTCTTCCTTTGCTGAAGGGAGGTGACCCCACCTCATTGAACAATTATCGACCGATCTCTAAACTCTGCATCTTAGCCAAGGTTCTAGAAAAACTGATAAACTCTCAGATCAAAAATTATCTGGACTCATTTAACATCTTACCTCTTCATCAATCTGGTTTCAGGAAAAAACACAGCACAACAACTGCTTCTCTGAAGGTTCTGAATGATGTTGTTGAAGCATTGGATGCTAAGGACTATTGTGCTGCACTTTTCTTAGACCTGTCTAAAGCTTTTGACACTGTGGATCATAACATCCTGTGTCATAAGCTCTCAGAAATCGGTTTCTCTGATCACACCATCGGTTGGTTTTCTAACTATCTTTCCAATCGGAGGCAATGTGTTCAACATAACGGTACTTTTTCCAGCTATTTAACAGTTAAAAATGGTGTACCACAAGGCTCAGTTTTAGGACCCACTCTCTTTACAATCTACATAGCTAATGTAGGTCACTGCATCCCTGATGCATCCTTACATTTCTATGCTGATGATACAGTTGTTTATTGCCGAGCTAAAACAGTAGCTAAGGCTTTCCAGTTACTGCAATCCGCTTTTGACATCATCCAGTCAGATTTGTTCCGTCTCAAACTTGTCCTAAATGCTGATAAAACAAAAGGGATGTTTTTTTCAAATAGGAAGGCGGTTCCAGCAGATCCTCCTCTGATTTTATCTTCAAATGGTGTCCCTATTGAGTTTGTTGATTCCTATAAATATCTGGGTATCCTGATCGATTCACATCTCTCTTTTAAACTCCACGTGGAAAACCTAGTGAAGAAACTGAAAGTTAAACTGGGTTTCTTTTTCAGAAACAGATCATGTCTATCACTGAATGTTAGGAAACGCCTTGTATCTGTGACTTTCCTTCCCTCCATTGATTACGGTGACATTCTCTACATGAATGCTCCTACAAGCACCCTGCGGATGTTGGATGTTGTCTATCATGGTGCACTAAGATTCATAACTGGTTGTGATTATCGTACCCACCACTGCACCCTGTATTCACTGGTTAACTGGACATCATTAACCTCACGCAGACTCTTCCACTGGTACATTTTCATCTTTAAATCACTTCTTGGTCTGCTGCCCTCATACATCTCCTCCTACATGTCTTTGCGTGAGTGCAGCTACAGTGTGCGCTCTCAGGACATGATTACCTGCAGTGTTCCGTCAGTGAGGACTGAACTTGGAAAAAGGGCCTTCTCCTACTCCGCTCCTGCTTCATGGAATATCTTACAAAAAGATCTGAAGCTCTCGACCTTGACTTCTCTAAATGGTTTTCAGAATCTGTTGGAATCCTGGCAAAAACCAATGCAGATTTGTTCCTGTCTTTGATTTTATACATATACCTTATAATGTTTTGCTAGTTTTTTGATACTTTGTTAAAAGGAGGAATATATATATTGTATGTATATATATATATATATATATATATATATATATATATATATATATATATATATATATATATATATATGTATATATATATATGTATATATATATATATATATATATATATATATATATATGTATATATATATGTATATATATATATATTTTTTTCTCTCTCTTTTGTTTTCTATTGTTTATTGTTTGTTTGTTTATTGTTTAAGGAAATTCTACCATTGCTGTTCATTGTTCTTTAGTTTTAGCAGGTCGCTTTCGTAAATGAGCCCATGAGGTTCAAAAGATTTACCTGACTAAATAAAGGTTGAATGAATGAATGAAAAAAGCTTACTTTGAATACGCTAAAAACACTAAATATTTTCCTTCATTTGTTTACAGTGTACTGCAGAGTGAATGAAATGAAGGTGAACGTATTTACCCTCGTAAATGAAGACATTTTTCAAAATGCACCCAAAAGAATGTTTTATTTATTCAAATTAATTGGAGTTTTGCAGCCTGGGGTCAAAATGGGAATTTAAATGTTTAATACTGTACCTGACTTTTTTTTTTTTTTTTTTTTTTTTAGAAGAACTTCTCATCATAATCAAANAAGTCTGCAGTTTCTGTAGAACATCAGCACTTAGAAAAAAATTCAACAAGCAAAGCATTCTGATCCCTCCCCCTCAGAGCCATATATGGCTCTGCCCCCTTGTGGTCTGTTGAAATTCAAATTCAAGCTCTGTTTTTATTGGCTGATTCAAATTCAAGCTCGGTTTTTATTGGCTGGTTACAAACTTTGTTTTTATTGGCTGGAAAATGGCGGGTCACTTTTTCTTTTTAGAAATGCTTATTTACCACCTGGAGAAGCAAGGGGACAATATTTTTTTAGTTTTTTTCAGAGATTACCTCTCTAACATCAATCTAGTGACAGAGTGAAGAAATATGTTAAAAATATATTGTTAGAAAAGTTACATATAGTAGCTTTAATCAAAACTCAAGGTTATGATTCTTGTTTCCTCGCATTTTGGTAAATTAGTTGTAGTTCCTCAAACCCACCACTTGGTGGCAGCAAAGACTCGAACAGGTGAATGCAAAAACAAACAAAAAAACAAAGGAGCTCCTGTTGTTAGTTCTGATCCTCCTCTTCTTTTATGAATTGACTTTGGTCCATTTGGTCCAGGACATTCAAATATAAGTAAAAACCAGATGATGTTGACTGTAATTGAAGCAGAAAAGGTTTCATCAGCTCCTGTGTGATCCCTGGCAGGTCTTGGCATGCCACTGTAGCTTTGAAGTTATGATGCAACCAGGAGTCAGAAGGACCCTCATATGCAGGCATGTGTGCATGCACATCGACTGTGGCTCGCCCTCGGCCATCTGTTGCCGGTCAAAGGGACGGAGGCACTGAAGGAATTTACTGTGTTGGATTTCACAAATAACAGAGCATCTTATCTATTGTATGTGTGTGTTGAGAACGGGGCCAAGCAGAGCCATGAAGTTTGCCATTGTCGCCCAGTGTGGGTGTTTTCAGACTCTCTGGCATGATGTGTGAGTTAGTGTTCTCTGTGTTACTGCCCAGTGTGCCCACTGTCTTTTCCCACAATGCCCCATTGAGCTGTGGGCCTCCATCCACTCACGCTCTCGGACCGAGCTGCCACCCATTCTGTGCCTCTGGCTAATCATCATCATCATCGTCATTTTCAGTTGTGGGGATGAAATAGCTGTGATGTCATCTTTGTTGTGAAACTTTCATCTTCTCCTTCCTCGCTTTCTTCCTTTCACTCGGTCTCTCCGAGCACCCCCAAACACAAAAGACGGAGAGGCCACAACAGGACCCCAGTGTAAGCTGGTCGTCAAGGAGACCAGGAGACAGTGTAGGGTCTTTAAACTGCCTCAGAGGGGTGTGTGGCGTTAGGGGGGAGTTGGCCTTATTTACATGGGAAGAGGACAAGGGAGAGAAAGGGAGAAATACAACTTTTAAAGCCGTTTCCCTGCAGCTAGGGTGTAGATTTCATCTCATTATTGGGGGGGGGGGGGGACCATAAACAGGGAAATTTGGGGGGGTCGGCAAAGTTACAGTGAAATGTAATGCAATTCTTTGCCAATGTGTTTCATCCTACTCAGATGCAGGAGCAAATAAAACGTCTTACTTATGTTTTAATAGCTACTTACTGGAAGTTAGTAGTTTGTGCATCAGTGACACACAGCTCGCTTCCCACCTCAAGCGGCTCCGCCGGAGCCTGTGACCGCTGTTGTTGTTCCTCCTACACATTGGACTAAACCATTTGCCAACAGGGAAGGGGGGGGAGGCAAAAATTCCTTTTTTTTCTTAGATTAATGGCGGATTCCTCTCTTTTTTTTGGTGCCTTTTTATATTTATATTGTTTAAATACACAGTTTCTTTTATTGAATTATTGGGGGGGGGGGACAAATCTACACTTCCCCAAGATTGGGGGGGTCTGGACCCCCCCGACCCCCCCGGGATTTACGCATATGGCTTATGGTTTTAAGAATCTGCTGGAATCCAAAAACCAATGCAGATATGTTCCTGTTACTGATTTTCTACATCTACCTTATAATGTTTTGATACTTTAATATTTTGTTTTAATTTGTAAAAAATAAAAATAAATCTGTATTTCTCTCTTATGTTTGTCTATTGTCGATTGTTTAAGGACATTTCTACTGTTATTGCTGTCATCATTCTTTAGTTTGTAGCAGGTCGCTCTTGTAAATGAGTCCTCGAGGCTCAATGAGATTAACCTGACGAAATAAAGGTTGAATGAATGAGAGTTCAGCTAAAAAAAAATAATAATAATAACACTCCGCCGCTCGCTCATCAAATATTTACCAAGCAGAGGAAATCTGGATGTTTGGAGAATGCCGTGCACACATGGTGATTTAAATCCACCTGTCTTCTCACTTTCTTTCTCTTTTTTTTTGTTGCTCTCTCTCACACACACTTTTGATTTGCTTGTGAGGTGTGGGAGCCCCGGGGCCCCTGGCAGTGGTGAGAGCTGACTGCAGAATACATTAACAGAGCGTTTCGTTCCAAAAAGAACAAGGATTTTAAAAAAACACAGCACAAAACTCGAGTGAAAACAGGAACTCCAAAGACATTAGCACACACCCTTTTTCTTTTATATCTCCCCCCTCCCTCCCACGGTTGCTGTCTTCCACTCTGCTTCTTCCTGTCCAGTGGATTGTGGTCACATTATGTCCTTTCACTGTCTGATCAGGGGGTTTGGGGTTGTGGCTACAGAGCAGGCTCAACTCCAGGCCTGAAGTTCAATCCCCCCCACCCCCACGCTCCCCTTCCTCCCTTCCCAACTTTACAATGAAAGCAGGAAGGGCAGGGAGAGGACGAATGAGCCACCCACTGCTGTATTCAACAGAAAAAAAAAAGCCTCATGTGATTCTTTTGATATATATTTTTTTCATTTTCTGTGTGAAACTTCACTTTTTTTTTTTTTTTACTTTTAACTTCAAGTGTGAGCTCAACAGGCTGAAATTCCATACAGATATGTACCTAAAAGTGCACGACATGTGCATGTTATTAGTCTTTTTTAGCCTGATACTCAAGGAACGCACTGGGCCTGTGTAATATTTACTCTGCAGATGTTCTGGGGCGAGCTTGCAATTTTCCTTCAATTCCCCAGTCACATCCTTCAAACCTGCAACCCTCTTTGACCCCCCCCACCCTACATGTGCATGCCTGTGAGAAACCATGGTGAGCCGGGTGTTTTTTCACTTGGATGTGTGTGCGATGTCCACTTGAGTTGCAGAGAACGAAAAAGGAGAAGTGGGAAAAACACAAGTTTGGCTCGTTTTTCCTGCGTTTTGGCTGAAGTGTGTGCTTTGCTGTTTTCCTCGTACCCCTGAGGTGATTAGTATGCAGAAAGGAAGACGTTTTGCATAATTAGGAGCTACAGAGGGGGAAAAAAAGCACCAAAGTTTGTTAGTTTAACAACTTGAGAGTTTAATAGTGAACAGTTATGACTCAGGTGAAAAGTTAAAAGATCATCATTCAACACTTCTTTTTGTTGTTTTCTTAATTTCAAGACACACTTTTATTTTATTTTTTTAAAAGGACTCTAGCGCAGACAGGTACCATTAAAATGGTTAATAATCACAGAAGTGGTAACAGTTAGTACACTTGGCACCAAAGAGTAGATTAATGTTGTACTACACTGTTAATTGTCACTCGTATACAAAAGGCACAGAAGGCAAGCAATGCTGATCTCAAAGGCTTAAACGTTAAAACAGACATTTTATCAGGACATGATTTTTTTTAAAAATAATAATAATACACAGCCAACACACTTAAAATTGTTTCTCCATAACAAGGCATGTTCTCTCCCATCTGAAAATGTCATTTAATGTTATTCTTCTGCGTACAAAATAGAATATAAAAATACAATATAAACTTGTTACAGATATTATGACTGCATGGTTTTTTTTATATAAAGGCTTAGCATTAAAAGTAAGGAAACGTGTTGTTTGGTTATGTCTTTATAACAATACTTCTTGTCAGAAAAGAAACCTACTCGTATCACTGGAAAGCCTGTTTATTTCTTTTAAAATTGTGCCACGTTTGTTAAGAAAATGCGTTTGTGGATTGAGCAGAAGAAAAACTAGTGAATCTCTCGACCATTGCAAAAATAGTCTATATATTGAGCTTCTGATATAACAGGACCTGAGCCATCAGTGGTAATATCTCCAAATAGAGACCCAACTCAAATTTGGGAGAGGTCAGAGTGGAACGACCTGCCTGACCTCAACCCCATTGAACACCTGGGCTCAGGTTCAGGCTGCTGTTTAATATGGGGTTGATATAGGGCAGCCGACTTGGTTCTATCCCCAGCCGTTCCCACGTCATGGTGTCTCTGAGCAGGACACCTAATCCCTAATTGCTCCCCGGGTGCTTACATAACTGCTCCACCTGTGTGTATTTCAGGTGCGATAGGTTAAATGCAGAGAACCAACGTCACCATGGAAACATATAATGATAACATATAGCACTTATATATCTTATCTAATATAATAATGATCAATCATGTCAGTTTCTGTTTTGTGGAAACACCTTTATCCGGAGGGCTTCATCAGTCTGAGGAGTCCCAAGTAAAACTGTTTTCCCCACTAAGCAGTAAACTCCTTTAGTGGACCAACCAGTTTGCTGGTGATGGTTTCTGGGGGCTGTCCTGTCCTCCGTCGAAGTGGTTCAAGACATCAAAGCTCATGCTCAATCACCCAGGAGTGAAATCCAATAATGGTAAATCATTTTGTACCTGGATGATTGAGCATGAACTTTGATGTCTTATCTAATATATTTTACATTATTTGTCTTTTGCATATATCTTAGTACAGCAGGGGTCACCAGCCTTTTTGAAACTGAGAGCTACTTCGTGGGAACGGAGTCATACAAAGGGCACCAGTTTGATAAACTCTTCAGAAATAACAAAGTGTAAATTGAAAAAAATGTATAATAAACATATTTTTAATAACTTATTTTTAAGATAAGACATTTTAAAATATATATAAATACAAAAAAAGAATACAGGTAGTCCCCGACTTACGAGCGAGTTCCGTTACAACGAGTTGCTCGTAACATGGAAATCTCGTAATTCGGAACGGCCGCCACGTGTCTCGTAAGTCCGGAATTTCGCTCGTAAGTTGGAACGGTTTTGCTAGCGCGACTACAAACACTCGTTTTTCATCGAAAAACTGCTTACGAGTGCATAAAAATGATCGGAAACGTGTGTCCACATGTTTAGCTAACGAACTGTGGTGAAAAAACACAGAAAAACTTGGTATTTTTTGCGTTTTTTCCAAAAATTCGCCAGCTCGTAAGTCCGGAACCTCGTAGGTCAGAGCGCTCGTAAGTCGGGGACTACCTGTAACTGAATAAAATGAAAATTTAAATGCAGCTTAGTAGTGAGTTGTGCTATTTTTAGAACAAGTCCGCGCGCACCTCAAATGGTCCTTGGGGGCACCCGGGTGCCCGCGGGCACCGTGTTGGTGACCGTATATCTTCGATCCTTATATGCTGTTTCTTTTAATACTTTATATTATTGCTATTTTTGGGTGTAACTGGGACCCCGAGTACACAATTTTGTTCCAACTCATGCACCACATGTGATGCAATGGCAGATAAGATGTGTTTTTCACTGGAACTCAACTAAACGCTCAACTCATAAATAAATTTTCCTAATAAATGTAGCACCATTTAAGACAAATAAGCTTTCCATGGTTATCAGTGAAACACAATTTCCTTACTTTTTGTGCTAATACTGTATATATATATATATATGAAGGCATTGCTTGGTGTCTCTGGAAGAAGAAAAAAAAAGCAGATACACATGCAAAACAATATATGGATGACTTCATGTCCTTCAGTACAACCAAACGAACACAAAAACAAACAGAAATACCATAAAACATAAAACACCGTTCTCTTGTCGTGAAGCATCAAACATTCAGATGCTGCGTTTCTCAGGAGCCGTGTGTTTTGGCACTGTTGTGAGCAAAATGTAGATTTTTAATTTAGGTTAAGGAGGCCACATTTCAAAATGACATAAACTCAAGCTGTGATGTGTAACATTGTTCCGTGGCTCCCAGTAAATAAAGGCACTGTTTGAGCTCGTACAACACTGTAGTGTGGAAAAAGGCATCGTTGTGAAAGTGCAACCTTCCATCTGGAGCTTTTAACAAAAAAAATTTTTTAAGCCCAGAAATGCTGACATTTTAAATTCCAGTTTGTTATGCGTTTTTGCGAAAGGTTCTACGACATTTTCCTGGATAATGGCTTTTTTCTTTTTTTTTTTTGCAGTTTGAAAGATGTCAAGAACAGAATTCAACCCACTGATACTTAAAAAAACAAGTTGCACTTTTTTTTACCTTACGTGAAATCATGTTAGCGTGTGAAACCCAGTTTGAATGTTACGCTGCCAAAATAGAAGCACTCAGGAAAGGAAAGGCGCTGGATGAAGGAGGGAGAAATACTTTTAAAATGTTCAACACATCTACAGTTCAGTGTTTACGAGGGGCCTTTGTGCTGATAAGCACCACCGGCATCAGTAAAGTTATTAATAGAGTCGTTATTATTGCATTGCAGAGGCAGTTTGACGCAGCCAGGGGTCAGTTTAAAGGGCCTCCACCAGTTCGGGGGCCCACCCCCCAGTAAAGTCATGCAGCTGTGGCAGATCGTAACGTCAAGAAAAGATTCTTGGACTAATTTTGGGCGTTTAAAAAGGAAGGCACGTTTGGTAAAGTTGGGCGGGGTCCTGAGGATTATTCCCAAGATGGCTGTCGTCTGGTTGGCTGGTTATGAGGCAGCCGGCTTGTTCCCAATGTTCTGGTCTCTTGTCGGCCAATGAGCACGCCAGCAGGCAGAGATGGGTGGGTCATCAGTGGGCGGAAAGGTCAGAAGGTCAAGGAGGAGGAGGGAGGGGTTCATGGGTTAGTTGCCGTGGCAGCTAGAGTTAGACGGACAGACGAGGAAAGGGTAGATAAAAGGGGGACATAAAAAGAAGAAGAAAAAAAAAAGATAGAAGAGCGATTAGTGTCAGCTAGTGGCGTCGGGATGACAACAAAGCAGATCTAGTGCAGTCGCACAGCACGAGGGTTGTTACGCGAGGGCTTCATGAGCGCCGCGTGACCATTCACAAGGACTCGCATCAACCAAGAGGAACGGCCGGTTAGCGACGCTCACGTGCGCTCATGAAGGCGCTCGCAGCGGCGCTCCTCCTGCCGTGAGACTGCTGCTATAGTGATGCTACTCAGGCTAGCTGGGCTACGTCTCGCACAGACAAGACAGCGAAACCATGGGCGGACAGGGAGACGGCATGGCTTCGTGTGAGAAAGTGACCTTTACGTCCAAAGGAAAGCGTCCAAGCCTCGACAAGTGGAGCTATAGCTTAGAGCAGCAGGCGTTAAGATCTGGATGATTAAAGGATTATTGATTATGGTTGGATTGACTGGCTATGTGGTATTAGAGTAGCACCTAAAACGACTACGGTAAGCACAGAGGCGCCGTAAGAGACAGCAATGAGAGGTTAAAAGATGGTGATTTTAGAGCAACTTGAGAAACAGTTCAACACACAAACTAACTACAAGAATTTTGAGGCTTTGGTTCGCTTTAGACTTGTTTCAATACTCATCTTTATTGCCTTTTAGTGTTTTTTTTTTGTATTTTGTGTACAAAGAGAGCACCACTGCTCACACACACGTATCTTGCAGCTAGCTAGTCCATTTCTATTGCATATACAGTAACGGTCTCGACGCTGTGAACCGAGAAGGTTACCTCACCTTAAATACACAGAGCAAAAACCTTCGTTGCCACCTTGGCAGTGGCTAAAACAGTAGTAGCTACACACTTTGAATAAACATAGAGACACTTCATCTATAAAAAGCATATCGTAAAACAAAAATAAAAATTTACAAACTAAAAACAAAAACACTATAAGTATTTTCAAGCGACCTTATTCCATAAGCTTCATATACGAACGTAAATCCTTAAAATCTCTATATACAAATTTATTTTGCAGCTAAATACATGGTAACAGCACCACTCTGGCTAGGAAATAAATGAAGGATGTAAACAGTCCCAACGATAAAGTCCAGTGGGCAACTGATAAGACCACAAACAACAGTATTTCATACAAAAGAGCTTGTAACACTGACTTCAGTAGTTACCACACGCTGGGTTTTAGTAGTAAAACCTAAAGATCACGATCAATTGGATGATCTTTAGAAATTCTTAGATCTTGTTTTAAAGGGAGTGGGCATAACACAGTTACATATAATCAGTGGAAATCTAGTGGAATGAAGTTGAGCATAAATAAAAGTTTCCACAGTGATCATGAAGTAGTACTGAGGAGTTTCTGAGGGACGACTCAGGAGTCACAAGGACCGAGTCACATGAGCGGAGCGGTCCCGGCGAGGCGTCCACTTTAAGTCAAGAGGCGAACAAAAACCAAATCACTCCTAACGTGGTCCCCAAATGTCCTCTTATTCACATTTCACGCTGAAGCTGCAACCCTTTTTCGCCTGACTGCTATTTCTTTTTCTTTTTTAAGCATGCCGCATTACAGTAAACTGACATTGGTCCATTGGTCTGCATGCACACACACTAACACACACATATACACATAAAGTGGCTGGTGAGCTAACTAACCTCTGTCTGTGGTCACTACCCTTTGGTAAGGATGGATTCGCTTGTCGTGGCGTCGTACCTTAGCGGTCATGGCACCTGCTAACAACCGTTGATATTTCCAAAACAAAACACAGAAGGTTACTTGTCAGAAAGACATCAGACAGTCCACCCATGGCACCAACATCAGTCAAACTGGGAATTTACCAAGTGTTCAAGGCTGCGGGTGATAAAAAAAATAAAACATCTCGCCTCTAAGAGACTGATTTTTTTGTTGTTGTTTCGTGGTCTTCTTTTCTCTTTTTCTCTAGAGAGATTATTAATCCAAAATGCTCATTTCCAACTACGCTTCACTAACAGAATCAACATCAGCTGTAAGCAAAAATCACTTCTTTTTTTTATAGCTCTGTGATCAAAATAAGCTTTTATCATGTGTTAAATTAGCAGCGCTAAAACGTCTAAGGGTTCACTAAAACATGTTAACAATTAGAAGCGGAAGCTGAATTATAAAAAATAAAATAAAAAGTTAAGTAGTTTTCACACCACAATGCTAGTCTGCTAATACAAAGAGGAAATTAACAGAAATGGACACTTGACTACTGTCGAGTAATCTGCCATCCTAAAGTATGAGCAAACTGAGCGTTTGCTCAGAGGAACAACTGTGTGTGTGTGTGTGTGTGTTGGAGTGGGAGTAAACGGGGGGAGAAGAGATCTGAAAGCCAGTCCATGTGTGTGCTAGGAAGAGTTGCTATCACTTAGCCTTTGGTTGGGAATGCCATACCTGCGAAAACACAGGAAGAAGGGACTGTTAGCCCAGCAATGAGCTTCAGCACGTAACTGTGGATGATGAGGATGTATTACAAGAGCTGGATATGACTTCCAACCTGCAGCAGAGCTCAACGAACTCTGAACCCTGTCATCTAACCAAGCTAGCGATGAAAGAAATCTGATTCTGGCTGCTTGAAGAGGTGAAAACTGCCTCTAGCTTTGCCAGTCACTCTTTAAATACAGAGTTAAATGCGTGACTGCTCATTTGTTTTTTTTACAATGTACCATATTTTTCACTGTATAAGTCACCTTTTTTGCATAATTTGCATGCCCTGCAATTTATACGCCGAAGTGACATATTTATGAATTTTTCCCCCATACAGGTAGTCCTCGACTTACGACGGTCTTGAGTTACGACGTTTCGTGATTATGACGCATCTCCCATTAAAAAAAAATATATATATATATATCTAAAAAAGCTAAGTCTGGTCCTCTGGACATTCAAAAAAACAAAAAAACAAAACAAAGCAAAAAATTGTAGAAACGTTTCGTCTTTCGTCCGAAAGACTTCCTCAGTCTGAGGTGCTGGGTTCAGCTCAGTCTTATAAATAGCACCCTCTCACAGTGTTACACAACCAGTTGGCTGATGACAGCCTGAAACCAGCTGCTCACATGATCAAGGAGGACCATCAGCCTAACAATGGATCGTTAGCACCCTGATGGTTGTTTGCTATTCACAGAGGGCTGAGTGATACCAGCAATCACAGCATTGTAGGAGGGGGACAGTTGAACTCGGAGGCCTCCACCCCTGTTTAATGATGGGCGGTTTCTTTTCACAAAGATGGCCTCCTTTACTCCTCTCTCAAACCATCGTTCCTCTCTATCAAGGATGTGAACATCTTCATCCCTGAAAGAGTGACCGCTGGCCTGGAGATGAGTGTAGACTGCAGAGTCCTGACCTGATGATGTTGATCTTCTGTGCTGGCCATTGATAGAGAGGAACGATGGTTTGAGAGAGGAGTAAAGGAGGCCATCTTTGTGAAAAGAAACCGCCCATCATTAAACAGGGGTGGAGGCCTCCGAGTTCAACTGTCCCCCTCCTACAATGCTGTGATTGCTGGTATCACTCAGCCCTCTGTGAATAGCAAACAACCATCAGGGTGCTAACGATCCATTGTTAGGCTGATGGTCCTCCTTGATCATGTGAGCAGCTGGTTTCAGGCTGTCATCAGCCAACTGGTTGTGTAACACTGTGAGAGGGTGCTATTTATAAGACTGAGCTGAACCCAGCACCTCAGACTGAGGAAGTCTTTCGGACGAAAGACGAAACGTTTCTACAATTTTTTGCTTTGTTTTGTTTTTTTGTTTTTTTGAATGTCCAGAGGACCAGACTTAGCTTTTTTAGATTTTTCTACCTGGATTATTGAGCATGCATCAGGGTATATATATATACTGTATTATTTTGAAATTTTTATTTTGAAAAGCCGAGTTATGCAATTTCCGGTTTTACAGGCGGAGGAATACAGAGGCGGAGACGTTACGTATGGACCAAGGTTGACTGCAGAACCAGCACGAAGCAGTGGAAAAGTACAGGCAGCTGCAGATTTTGGAGGAGCAACGAGCTAACATGCTAATAGACTTTACTGTAAACGCTCTGGGCCGAGGTTGACAGCGGTTTTACGGCAGATGGACCGAGCTGGACGGCGGTTTTACGACGTAGACGCAATAGAGAATTAGGAGGAGGGCCGGAGGAACGACTTCACCAGCATACCAGTAGGAAATTAACTATTTTTTCCCTTCTTTATGGCTCCCAAATGTATGTGGTTTTTGATAATTATGTAGGGTACTGTGTTAGGATAGGCTAAGTGCTTGGTAAAATACAGTACTGTACGTATAGGGTTCAGTATAGTATACGTATGTTCCGACTTACGTCAAAATTCGCTTTACGCCGCCGCGCAGGAACGGAACTCCGTCGTAAGTCGAGGACTACCTGTATTTATAAACCAATTTTTGGCTGAGATATGAAAGTTTTCATTCATTCTGACTGAAAATATTGAACACTATCATTTTCAGCCACTAGATAACACTCGAGTAGTAAGGTATGCCGCTGTATCATGTACATGTAATAGGCAAAAGTGGCTATTAATGGCACAACCAGATTGCCACAGTCTGCCACCGTTGTCTGCCTGGAGCAACCGAATTAGCTTCATTTTGCAGCGTCGCCGCGGTGAACTAAAGTTGACTTGAGCATTAAAGTGCATTTATTAAGTAAAAGTTCAACTGAGACACAACTTTACTATAAAGTGGAGCTAACAACTAATTGTTTTAGGAGCTTATCTTGTAAAATTTAGAATAAATGGACAGCGAGTTGCCCTCTGCGCGTTCATGTTTTCGCATATCGGCTTTTAAAAATGCATCTGATTTGACCCTCAAAGCGCTTTTATTAAGTAAAAGTTAAACTGACACACACCTTTACTATAAATTTGAGCTAACAAATAATTGTTTTTAAGTGTTAATCTTGCTAAATTCTTGTTAAATTCCTCCTGTGCACGCTCCCGCGGCTGCCATTTGATAGCCAACCGATTTTTGGCACAACACCGGCCCACATTTCCAGGTTGTCAGCGGTGACACATAATAGATGCGACGTATACGGTGAAGCAACATATTTATGGATTTTTCCACTTTATTAGACATATTTGGACTGATGCGACTTATAGGGCGGAAAATACGGTAATTACTTCTGGGTACTTTGTGCTTTTTTAGCTATTCACACATCAAAACTTTCTGCTCAAGAGGCTATGACTTTGGGTTTCTGAAACTTTTAAACACTTAAAAAATAATTATCGTCAACTTCTAGACAGCCGGTCATTACTTTTAGCTAGCCTTTAGGCTACTTTTAGATTCTAGCTAGCCTTTTGATACTTTAATTTTAGCTTTTGTTGCTTTTAGCTTACATTTTGTTATTTTTGTTTTTTTAGCTTTTGCTGATTTTAGCTAGCATTTTCTTACTTTTAGCTCATTTTTTTTTACACTTTTAGATAATAGCTATCATTTTATTTCTTGAAGCTTTTAGCTAGCCTTTTACAACTGTTTTACTCCTTTTAGCTAGTGCTCTGTTTCTTTTAGCTTTATTAACTCAGTTTAAGCTTCTTAGCTAATTGAAGCAGTCATTCAGCTGCTTTTTCAGAGAACTGCAATTTCTCTAGTTGCAAGTTAACTTTGTGTGTGACTTATTTTTCTTACAGAACCAGCTGTTTCCAATAAAATAAATAATTCATAAAAGAACATTGAAGCTAGGGCCTTAAACTTAAAAAATAAAATTGGCGCTTAATCTTC